>APFE030396896.1:412328-422988 GCA_000404065.3 Pinus taeda | reverse complement strand
GTAAGTTCACCAAGCAAGGACATTTCAAATTCTTGTTGCATTACTGAAGCAAAATTCTGACTCATGGATTCTTCATTACTACCAAAAATGATATCATCAACATAAACAATAATAATTAGCAATTTATCAGTTTCAATTTTGTATATAGATTGCTATTTGCTGAACCTTTTGTAAAACCTTGTTGGTGTAGATATTTGTCAAGGCAATAATACCAGACCCTTGGAGCCTGTTTAAAACCATAGAGGTCCTCTCTGAGTTTGCATACAATTTTTGCATCATTTCCAAGAATGAATCCTTCTGGCTATTCAATATAAACTTATTCTTCTAAATCTCCATTCAGGAAGGCTGATTTTACATCCATTCGGGATACTTTGAATTTATGAAAGCTAGAAAGAGCAAGAAACATCCTTATGGCTTCATGTCTTGAAACAGGTGCAAAAGTTTCTTCAAAATCTATACCTTCTTGTTGAGCATACCCTTTACAAACAAGTCTGGCCTTGTTTCTAATGACTTCTCCATTTTCATTCAGCTTGTTTTTGAATATCCATTTAGTTCCTATAATATTTTTATCATGAAGTCTAAGAACTAATTCCTAAGTATCATTTTTTTCAATTTGCTCAAGTTCTTCATCCATGGCCTTGACCCAACATTCATCTGTGCATGCTTCTTTTACATTTTGAGGTTCGGTGGAGGATAGTAATGCTAGATAGCTTGAAGTCCCTGTAATAGTTCTTCTTGTCTATACACCTGCCTCTTTTTCCCCTAAAATTTGAGTTTCTCGATGATTTTTCTAAACATACCTGGACGGAGCCTTTTCTTATACCATTATCTCTTCTTCTGGTGCTTCATTAGTTTCTTCTTCAATATGATTTTGATTTGATGCGGGAAAATAATCGCCATCTTCTTCATTGTCATAATCTTCTGTTGATTTTATCTATTTTGGATTTTTGCATGTTTCATCAACTACAACATCAATGCTTTCAACAATTTTTCCAAATATTTTATTATAAAATTTATATCCTTTACTTCTGGAAGAATAACTAAGAAGAATACATTCATCTTCTTTGGGTTCAAAATTACCAAGTTTTTCATCAGCCCTTTTGATATAACATCTACTTCCAAAAACTTTAAAGTATTTTACAGTAGGAGCCTTACCATACCAAAGTTCATGTGGAGTTTGAGTGTTGTTTACCCGAATATTTGCTTGGTTGAGAATAGTTATGGCAGCGAATGCAGCTTCACCCCAAAAGGTTGTAGGAGTTCCATATTCATCTAGCATAGCTCAAGCCATTTGTTAAACTGTTATGTTAATTGTTTCTACCACACCATTTTGCTAAGGATTCCTTGTGGTGGAGAATTGTCTTTTTATTCCATGTTGTTCACAAAAGTCAAAGAATTCATCCGAGGTAAATTCCCCTCCTCAATCAGATCTAAGGCATTTGAATTTTTCGATCTGATTCATTTTCAACCAAGGATTTGAAGGCTTGGAACTTTTCAAAAGCTTCATATTTATTCTTTAGAAGGCCTATCAAACACATTCTAGAAAAATCGTCAATGAACAAAATAAATTATTCTTCTCCACGAGGTGACTTTTTCCTTGATGGTCCACATAAATCAGTATGGACAAGTTCAAGAGGCTTACTAGCTAAACCTTCCTTTTCCATGAAGTGAACTCTAGTTTGCTTGTCGATTTGACATGGTTTTCATATTGTATTTTCTGGGATGCTGATATCTGGAAGATCATGAACAACCTTGAATTTGCATGCTTTTCTTATTTGAGAAAAGCTTAGATGTCCCAATCTTCTATGCCACAGCCAGTTTTCATCATTTTTGCTTAGATGGCACTGTTGTTGTCCTCCCTTGAGTATGCATAATTTGTTTGGAGTTCTTGTACCTTGGATCACAGTCTCTCTTGTATCAAGCTCACGAACAACACATCCGTTTGATATAAACACCACTTCATTTCCTTGATCACACATTTGATTGACACTTAACAGGTTATGCTTTAAACGGTCTACATACATAACATTTCCAATTTTAACCTTTTATTTCAAGAAAACAGAGCCTTTACCTTTTATGATAGCAGGAGTTTCATTTCCAAATGAGACATTCTTTTTCTTTTCTAAGGCATTATATGAGTGAAGTTTTTCTTTGTCACTTGTCATGTGTTTTGAGCATCCACCACTGATTTTCTTGTCCTTCTGCATACAAGGCTATACCACATCTTTCTATTTTAGATTCTTTCCTTCTCCATATCTTGGGATTTAATGGAGTTTTCTCTTTTTGAGATGTTTTCCGAAATTTGCTCCTGCACTCAGATTCTTCATGACCAAAGTTGTTATAGATTGAGCATTTTATTTCATTTTCAAGAAGAGAAAAGTTATTTTAGGAACTTTTCTTGATCTTGTTACATTCCTTTGATTTCGTGCTTCTCTAGTCATGATGGTTTTGTAAGCAACACATTGAGCAACTTTGTGTCCAAAATTATGACATGAAAAACATTGCCCATTAAGGAAGTTCCTGCGATTATCAAATCTATTGACCTAGTGATTGTAGTTTCTATTGATATTCATCTTTGGAGCAAATTGAGTATGATTTACCTGAGGTTGGTTGTGGCTTCTATTCATCCTTGGAGTAAATTGAGTCTGATTTACCTGGTGATCTACTTTATGCCATTGTTGACGATTGTTATACTGTTCACTGGTTTTTGCTGCATCAAGATAGCTTTTGGTGGAGGTTGACGACTTCTATGATTGAGACGCTTCTTCAGTATATCCAAGACCTATCTTTATCAAAGGAGAACGTTGAACTTTGATAATTTCATTTAAAGTTTCTGATCCTTTAGCAAATCTAATATTGAGAGATTTTGTTTTCTCAAGATCCTTTCTTAGACCCACAATTTCACATTCTAGTTTTTCATTGTGTTTTTCCTTTTCAACAAGTTGGTATGTCTAGGTATCTATAATCATATTCTTTTTTTCTAAACCTATTTTGAGTTTAGATATTTCTTCATGAAGGTCTTCCTCTTCTAAAGCATCCCAAAAATTATCATCGTCATAAGCCATGAGAAGTTTGTAATCTTGTCCAGTTTCACCTTCATCACGATTAGATACACCATCACTATCTTCATGAGTATAGTAACTCCTTTTATTCACAACTTGTTTTCTATTCCCTTTTTCATATTCCTTTCCTTTTTCAAATTTATCTTTATAAGGACATCTGGCAGCATAATGACCGACTTTGGCACAAGAAAAGCATTTGAAGGGTAACTTACCTCTAAACCTTCCAGAACCCCGTTGAAGCTTTTTGACAAAGTTGACCTCATCTTCTTCTTTTGAAATATGTCTTGATTCATTGTGTTCTTCCTTTCCTTTTGCTGAAGCTTTGAATGCATCTTCTCTCATATCTGATGGTCCTCCTTTTCTCATCTCAAAGGCAATTAAGATTCTGTGAAGTTGCGCCCTAGTGATATTCTGCAGATCCTGTTTTTCTTCTATGGCATACACTTTGGATTCAAATTTAGTAGACAAGGATCTCAAAACTTTTTTAAATAAGGTAACTTCCTTAATTTATTCACCCAGATTCTTCATACAATTGACAACCTTATCTATACGTAGGAAGTAACTAGCTATACTTTCATCACTATGCATCTTAAGAGTTTCATACAAAATTCTGAGAGTTTGAAGCTTAGCACTTACCTGAGAGTCTCCTTCATAGATCAGAATGATTTTGTCCCATATTTATTTCGCTGATTTGAGCTACATGACTTTGACAAACTCTGATTGTGACAGACTTCCCAATGAAGTATCGATAGCTTTAGCATTGATTTTATATTGCTTTTTACCAGCCGTATCTGTAGGAATTGCTATTGGAAATGTATATCCTCCTTCCACAATTTCCTAGACATCCGTTCCAAGCGATTATAGATAGGTTGTGGTTCTTATTTTCCAATAAACAAAGTTGCTTCCATCTAATATTGGCGGTCTGATGGATCCCATGCTTTCTTGATTATTCATGTTGATGGATATCCCTTCAAGCGATCAAGCTTCTTCTGAAGGACCTTCTCTGATACCAATTGTTGGAAATAATACTAAGAGGGGGGAAGAATTAGTATTATCAGATCAATAATTTTATTTCCCAAATAGATTTATATACTCTACTTCAGTGAAGTGAACTAGTGTGTACATGCGACTGTGCTTAAAGAAACCAATGTATATGCAGAGAACTTGTGATTAAGACAGTTTATCATGTGTTGAGCTTAGACCAGTATATCAAATATTTATTAGAGAGCAGTAAAAGAATAATAAAGCGTCACACATACGAAACACACATGAACACCAAGATTTAAGGTGTAAACCCAATGCGGGTAAAATCCACCTATTGCCGTCATCTTTGTCTTCTTTTAATAATAAGAAAATATGTTTACAATCTTGTATTGGTGCAGACTCATACCAGTACGCAGGCTTCTACCTACAAAAGGTTACAACCTTCTCTCATTTTCCAACTTCTACTGGAAGGGAGCTACAGCCCCTAGCTCTTGTACTAGTCAATATGTTTACTAGTACATAGGTGTCAGCCTACATAAAACTCCACTCTTCCACCAGGGACCATGTTTCATGAATTTTCGGACTGGATACTCCTGGATCACAACACCACAAGCTTAAGGCCACATTTCATCAAATTTTCATACTAGACCCAACAAAGCCTTTTAAACTTAAACTGCATCAACCAATATTCAGTTAATCTGAACAATTAGATCACTAACACCAGAACATTGTGTTGAACCCATAACCCTGCATCATCATCTAGAACCAGCTGTAACCTCAAAAATCATGCATTAGAGTGTATACGCTACTTGGTTGAACCCAACCTGCGTGTATACACTACTTCCTTTAACCCAACCTGCATATATCTCGAAAGATATTGAATCATAAACTTCTAAACCATAGACTGTACCAATCAGTGACATTTTGAAGATCTACTGTCATATTACAGAGTCCAAAATAGATAGCAACAAGGATCACCCTTCCTTCTCAACCAATCAATCAATCAAACTCAATTTCCTTATACAATAGTTTTATGTTTAGATCTAAGAAGACTTCATTGACTGACAACAGTAAAACAATAGAATTTGATCAAATAGATTACTCAGATCTGAAAAGAAGCTTTTCTTTTTGTATACACTACTTGAAAGAGTCGAACTTGTGACACACCCTTTGGCCGAGACAAACCTGTGTACAGATCTGCAAATTTTTGACTCAGAACTTTGCTGCAATTCCAGACTTCAGAAAAACCCAGGTCATGATAGATAACAAATAGAATAGGTGAAAAGCATCAGATCTAGTCTCAAACAATATCAAATCATTCAAGAATAAGTCATTTCAAGTCTCATGATTCCTGATCCAATGTTAAACTCAAGGTGCACCTGAATATTTCAGATCCAGTCCCAAACATAACCCTGCAACATAATATATACTTCAGATAGAAGTATTCCTTAGAATCTCATTGCTTGCATGCTTTGGCCTAATGATCTTCTCCTCCCTATATACTCTTAGGCCCTTCTCAATACCTTGGACCAAAACCACTTAGGACCAATACCTTGGACTCAATACCTAGGGTTAATACCTTGGACCAAATGCCTCGGACCAATTACCCTGGACCAAAATACCTTGGATCAAATACCTTGGACCAAAAAACTTGGTTTTCCAACATATACGCGTTTTTCCTCCTGTTAAAGTGCGTGTATACGTTATACGCTACTTTTGTTCTGTTTAATCACGTGCATACGCGCCTTGGACAAAGTGAACTAGCATATACCTCTCTTTCTTCATTCTTTGGAGTCTGATCTGTAATCCTTTGTTGTTGACCTAGTGCACTGTGAACTTTCATCTGAGTGAGTTTCCATCAAGGACAACACCTATATCATAATGCCACCATGATCATCCTACAAAAACTAGTTCATGACATCATAACAATTAAAATTGAACCATTTCAAGGGTCATTCAGCGACAATATCCAAGTTGACAGCTGAAAAATTGGAAGAATTAGCTCAAATAATACTTGGAATAAGCAATTCCAATTTCCTTGCCATTTTTGGAGTGATCATCCAAAAACTACTTCATGACACCATAACAATTAAAATTGAACCATTGTAGATAACAAAATCCAAGTTGACAGGTGAAAAATTGGAAGAATTAGCTCAAATAATACTTGCAATAAGCAACGCAAATTTGGAAATGGAAAACATTAAATCCAAAAATTTAACATCCCAATAAATAAAACTGGTAAGGACATTGGAAAAGGATTTGCATGTCCACAATCTATGTGTCACAATATCAACTTTTATTTCTTTTTATTTTATGTATATATTTATTGAGAATTTTTTTTTTATAATATTTTTTTCTTAGTTGTTATTTTAAATATTTATATGTATTAATATTTCATCTAGTATTATTATTATTATTATTAATGTAAGGCATTATAAATTTTGATAGTCACTTAGACTATTTAATAGATGTTTTAGCTAACTTGCTAGAAGGTACAAGAATTTACGATTTCATATTGCTTTGTATACATGTATCATAAAGTGATTTTTTTCAATTTCCATTTTTTCGAAAAACATAACATCCAAAGTGACAGGGACTATACTGCCCTACAACACTTGTTATTATTTATTGACTAAAGGAATAGACAACTAGGTTGGACTTTTACTTGGATTAGATCTCTTACATTAAAAATTAAACATCAATAACCACTATTAAAAAAAATTTCTTAACGATACATCCATTCATTAACTTACATTCAATAAACATAATCTTATTATTAGTCCCTGCCTGGGACTATTAGTGATCGATCGATCGTTGACCTACCATTACTTGATACTTTGACCGGTTTTCTTTTTGGTGTTTTCACATTTTAACCTAAGTTTGATGCTCCCAATTTTATTCAACAAAATTTTACCGAAAGTTTTTGGTTCGACAAACAATTGAGGTCTTATTGCAGCCTTAACGTTGCCCGATGCAAAAATATTGAGGCAATCTCATCTTATCCAATGTACGTTGTAGTAGGTTGTGCGGGCAAAGTAACTTTATGATTTAACATTGTTGTTTTGTTTCTTTAATTATTATGATCGCAATTTTTTTACCACTTCAAAAACATAAATGGCCTTGTATGATTTGTTTTTTACAAAATAAAATTTGAATATTAAATTCAAAAAATAGGACTATTATTCTGTTTATATGTTTAATGTTAAACTGGAAAATAGGATTCGGTTTGAGTTGTGGTTTAGGGAAATGACTATTTTACAGAAAAGATTTGAAAGACTATATTTGGTGTAGAAAGTGAAATTTTACTATAATTTGTTTCAAAAATTAATTAATTATTTAGTTTTAATTTTTTTAAATAAGGGGTTTATAATATCCTATCAAACACACTTAGATTCACATCATTTACAAGCAGCTTATCTTTTTAAATAGAATAAATATCATCCGGAAAAATCTGATTTATATTAAAATATAAATTAAAATTATATTGCTTTTGGATTAATATTTTAAAATATAAAATGGTTATTGAAAGTTAATTTATTGTTTTGCAATATTTTATATGCATTTTTTTCTTTCAGAATAGATTGGTTACTAAAAAGAGATCTATTGAAGAAACTGGTAAATTGGTTTTTTGAAAAAATTGGTAAATTGGTTTTTAGAATAAATGTAGATTGGATTAATATTATATATGTTTTTCTATCTTTATAATTTTGTAATTCATAGGTGTATTTCCTTGGTTGTAGTTATTAGTTTTGTTTAATATTAAATGTTGGTATAATAATATATTTAGATAAATATGAGTACAACATGTAGTAATATTTAATATCTTTCTTTAATAAAAAAATTAAGAAAGTTGTATTTAAACATTAAAAGTTATAATATTAAGATTAGCATCTAGCCTATGAGATCTCCCAAATTACAAAGAATATCTAATTGTTTTTTGGCACCTTCAATACCACTTTCAAATATCACGAATGCAATAATAACATTGAAAAAATGAAATTTTAATTTGACCCTAAATAATTGATAATTATCAATAACAACTCTCCAACTTACCTATATGTGAGTTAAAATGGTGGAAAGGAAAAGACAACCATATTTAATACCAATTATGTTGTGAATGTTAATAACAATTATGTCAATTTTATCTTTTTCCTTAAAATTGTTTCATATTAAATAATAATAAGATCTACAAACTCTAAATAATTTACACTTGGAAATAATAGATATTTAGTAACATTATTGAATGCTTTCATAAACTCAATAAATTTTACATTTTTGTCATGAATATTACTAACGATAAAAAAAAAAATCAATAGTAAAATTGTGAACCCATAACATAAATTAAAATATTTTTCTTAACTTAATCACGTCCAAATTGTTATTTTAATATAAATCTAATCCATAAAATCTCAACACATTTACCATTATCCCTAACCCATATAAAAAATAAATTATTTATTATCATTATCCCTAGCTCATGTAAAAAGGTGGTTAATATCATCTTATCGTAAGTTCTTTTTGGGGCCTGTTCCACGTTAAGCCATCACCTAATTTAGACATTTGTTCATAGAGATATTTGCATGTTGACCACCTGTCAGCTTATGGAACCCTGTCAAAGCTTATATCACAAGCAGAGAACCCTGCGAGGAGCCTTTCAACTCTGCCTTGTGCGGAGTCCGGAGTAAGTTCAGAGCAGAGAGTGTTCTTCGGAGTAAGTTCAAAGAGTGTGGAGCAGCTTCCCACACTGAACGAAGCATTCCGCATCTAATGTAATATTCACCATAAAAAATGTTGAATTTCTACAAACTTAACATAGTTATTTGATGGCATGTAACTCTTTGCACTGTTCCCTTCATCTATTCATGGTAATAGTTTTGCTTCTATCACTCAAGCTTTCACTATATAAAGTGTTCTCTTAATTCATCATGAATTAATTTCACTCTCATTTCATTATTATTTCTTTGCTATGTGCTTCGGAGGTGGTTTTTCTGATTTCGTATTTAAGGTTTGTCCATATGCTTCTTTTTCTAACTTTCTATCATAGCAGACAATGTGTCAAACATTCCAAAATCCATAGCCTTTTGCGATAAATAGTATCATCTTTCTATTTCGAAAAGAGTTATTATTGAAAATATGCATTATTAACCTTTGCAAGCCTGGCTATGAATGGAAAATCTCTTTTATTGTGAAATTTGGTGGTTTTATTTGAAGTTTTATTGAGCTTGATAACTTTACACTTGATAATGAAACTATATTTTTGAACCCACCCCTTTTGTGTTATCCGACACCAGCATCCTGTACAAATATCATAGCACATTAGCTTGAAAATATATATATCATAATCCTTCTAACATTGTGGCGGGTACTGAGTAACTTCCAAATTTCCAAATTAGTCTGAAAAATATGTATCATACTCTGGATAGTGGGGCATGTGCTCTCTTTTTAACATAATTGATTTGTAAATGATTCAGCATCCTGTACAAATGTCATAGCACATTAGCTTGAATTTTTTTTTTTTTTTTTTTAGAAAAATCATATTGATACATTAACTTGAAAATATATATATCATAATCTTTCTAACATTGTGGCGTGTACTGAGTAACTTCCAAATTTCCAAATTAGTCTGAAAAATATGTATCATACTGTGGATAGTGGGGCATGTGCTCTCTTTTTAACATAATTGATTTGTAAATGATTGCTCATATGTGCAGAGTGCTTGCGAATTTCAATTTTGTATTTACAGTCCATGAGTGGGGTTGGGTATTAATGTCTTTGATCGCTGCGAGGACCGGCAACGATGTGAAGAACAATTGGAATACTCGCTTGATAAAGAAACTCTTCAAGATGGGTATTGACCACATGATCCACAGGCCGGTATCACAGATTTTTAGCTGATTATGCAGCCAACGTGGCGCATTCGGGGAAGTGAGGACCAGATAGCCAAGGCCAGGATACCTACTGCATACCCAAAATATAGTTAAGATTATATTGTCCAATAGTATTATCAAATACTATTTTGAGACCGTGGTACTTTAAACGTATTCTTTCTAATATTTTGAATGGTTTTTACGTTGATTGATTGCTATTTCTTATTTTACTCATTGAGTTTTTTTTTTTTTACCATAGCAATTTGTTTATTATTCATTGCATATTTAGCAGCGTATTCGTGCCTACGTGTGTTTATTGTCTAATTTAAATCTTTCAAAATTTAGTAGAAATAATTTTATTGGCAATGTGTCATGAATTAATAGAAATAATCTTATTTGCTCTTATATTAGAATTGTCTGTGTAAATTCAGCATCCTTTCATCATTTAATCTTATTTTCTCTTATTTTAAAATTGTCTATGTAAATTGGGCATTTCCTTTCACCATTTAATGTTATTTGCTCTTAGGTTAGAATGGTCTGTGTAAATTCAGAGTTTCCTTTCATTATTTAATCAGAGTTTCTTTTCATCATTTAAGAGGATGCAGTCTTTCCAAAAGAAAGTCTACAAAAAATTTAAAACAAAATATTTTGGAACTGAAGATATATTTGTTAATAATATTTAATAAAAGTATTTGCACATTACAAATTTATCTTAAACAAAATTTTCAGATTATTTATTTATTTTAT
>APFE030396896.1:316622-396817 GCA_000404065.3 Pinus taeda | reverse complement strand
GGTAAGGGTTCAGGAAAGAAGGCTGGAAAGTCTTTATGCATGTGTGTTTGTACTGTTTATGTTTCTGTCCTGTATTTAATTTAATTCAGAATAAATTAATATTGGATGATTGGAAGATGATAGCAATCAATTTTAGCAAAATATTTTTACATTTTAACATGTTCTTTGTGTTTTTTTACATTGCATAGTACTTTAATACAACAATTTACATGGCAAGCAATTTACATGACAATAGAAAAACGATTTACATGACAATATTACTGTAATACAACAATGTACATGAATGAGATTCATAAACAACATTGTATATCATGTGAAATTAATTAATATTGTATTACAACAATTTACATGAATGAGATTCATAACCAGCGTTGTATATCATGTGAAATTAATTAATATTTTTACAAATACATCATTAATTAATACTGTAATACAACAATTTACATTAATGAGATTCATAACCAGCGTTGTATATCATGTGAAATTAATTAATATTTTTACAAATACATCATTAATTAATACTGTATTACAACAATTTACATTAATGAGATTCATAACCAGCATTGTATATCATGTGAAATTAATTAATATCTTTACAGGATTGTATATCATGTGAAATTAATTAATATTTTTACAAATACATCTACTGATAACTAGCTATGATGAGAGAGCTTTCCTAATCAATGGACAACGTCTGTTATTAATTTCTGACTCCACAGTTATTGTTAACATCATTATTAGATAAGTTTACATAATAATAATAAAAAATTAATAATAAAAAAATATAAATAATTTTATGTGTATATATATTAACATAATTTGTTTGGTAGAGTTTGATCTTGCATAGAAGTTGTTCACCAAAAAAATGAAATATACATACCTACTACACAAAACACACATGAACATTGATACCTCTATATGCATAAATGAGCATCTAAATACTTTAGTCCTTTGAGGTATGCATTTTACATCTAGATTAAACATACTACATTTTGAGTTTGAAATTGATAGATTATTTTACTTTTTAATGTTGATTTCAGTTTAAAAGATTATATGTATTTTTAAAATTAAATCAATTGTCAAACAATTGATTGCCTTATTTTTCATTAAATTCTAAAATATTTTTAAAATTTGCAGTAGATTAATCGAGCAAATCATTTCTTAATTGTTCAAATAGAACTTCAAATATTACACAGACTTAACCATAAATATCTATTTATGGAATTTTGATGTAAAATTGGAAAGTTCCACTGACATTAATAAAATGCACATTTAAAAATTTATTTTGATATTTTGTTTTTAAAAAAATACACTCTTATAAATTATTCAATAATTTCTAATTAAATAGTTTTATGTGATTGTACCATTCGAACATGAACATTTCTTTCACAGTGAAACATGGTGCATAAACAAGTACCCATATATGAAATGGACGCCTTATATAATACGTGTCATGCTGCATGTCGTTCGAATACTAAAGCTTATCCAATAGAACATACCTCAGAGTACGAGAGGAACCTATATCTATATATATTGTCTCGATGGAGCACATCATGTTATCAACCAGTGAAAAGGGTGATCCCAAAGTAATAGGTAGTTAATTATCTGGTAGGAAAAAAGAGTTCGGATGACGCTCCCATGTCAGAAGAAGCTCAAATGAAGCTCAAACGTGGTATTATTTTACGAACCTATATCTATATATATTGTCTCGATGGAGCACATCATGTTATCAACCAGTGAAAAGGGTGATCCCAAAGTAATAGGTAGTTAATTATCTGGTAGGAAAAAAGAGTTCGGATGACGCTCCCATGTCAGAAGAAGCTCAAATGAAGCTCAAACGTGGTATTATTTTACCTATGTTTCTGTTTATTGTTAAATGTGATCCAA
Source organism: Pinus taeda (assembly GCA_000404065.3). Taxonomy (NCBI): domain Eukaryota; kingdom Viridiplantae; phylum Streptophyta; class Pinopsida; order Pinales; family Pinaceae; genus Pinus; species Pinus taeda. The sequence continues at coordinate 394,930 of APFE030396896.1, read as the reverse complement.
TCTTATTGCCAGACTGGGCAATAAATGTTATTCAGACATATGTCTCTTGCAATGGGCATGAGCTAGAGAAACATCGAGTAATAACCATTTAAAATATTTTAACAATCTTGAAATATATGTTTTACTTTGAACTGAAACTTTTGTAACGAATTACACATTGAACTAACTATTTCAGTTCCATTTCAAATCCCATTTCAAATCGGATAATATACAATCCATTTGTGTTGTCCTTGCAGACCTCGGCAGGGACTACCGCCACGGCAGTGGCTCCTTGTTATTATTAGTTTTAAATCTATTTCCATATATTTATATAGAGCAATAATAATAATAAAAAAAAAAAAATTAACATGAAATCAAAGATTTACTTATGATTATATTCAAAATTAATCAGATATAATAAAAGGTTATCATATAACTTGTTTTTATTAAATTGTATGGTTTGGTCCTGTTAACTGTTTTTTTAGGTATTGATTATAGTATGTTATATATATAATATAAATTGTTAATTATATGTTAAAGGTTATATGATAATATATTATATAAATTAATTTTTAAAAATGTTAATACAACATTAATCATATAAGCGTCAAATAATTTTTCATGAGGATCTCTAATTATTAAAATTTTTGGGAAAAAAAAACAAAAAATAAATAATTATATTTATTATTATCATTATAAAAAATATTATTAAGTTAAAATAAATACATTTAAAAAAACAAGGAACAAGATTCTTGGTCACGGCTATTTACCCTCATTTTACCATGGAGATTCTTAATATGTAAATAGGCTTTGTTACAATATCATGAACCAATACCATGGCTAATCAATATCACATGCCGAAAAAACCATAATTCACTTCACATGACACTTGTTCATAGGACATTTTTTTAGTTAACCAATTAATTAAAAGGGTAAAAATGACATAACTAGTTTGAAGATAAATCCCAACCATTGATTTGTGTATACTACTATGAATATTATATAGATTTTAAATCCATGCCATCCACCTAATAATTATTGATAATTAAATTAAAATTATGAAAGTCGTATTCCAAATATATATATATATATATATATATATATATATATATATATATAATATATATATATATATATATATACTACACATCCATATCTATATCTATATATGTTTGGAATTTTGAAATTATTTCAAAATTAATTTCTTTACTTGCAGGTTAGAATTAAAAGTTAGAATATCCCAGAATAAAGGAAATGTGATTTCGAAGTAAAGAGAAATTTTTTAAGATATTTGGTTTATGCATGTATTTAAAGTTTGAATAGTTTTTAAGTAGTTTTCTTTTCTCCCTTGTTTTTTTATATGGATTGGATTATTATATTTTTTTGTCATTTATTTTGATATCTTTAGAGTGGAAAATTAGGAAGAATCAACTTGTAAGGTCATTTTTATCGGCAAGTCTCAATTTGTAGAATTAGGGTCTAAAAACTTTTGGGGTCAATTTGAGGCATGGAACGAAGTTTTTTTTGTGTCAAATATATTCTACCTATTCACTAGATTATGTGTTTCTATTTGACACTCAAAAACCTTTCTAGTGGTGTAAGAATCACATCAATCATAGTTTGGATGCAAAAGTTATGCCACCCGCAAGTTAACCCATCATGATTGACAACCATCGTTTGATAGGATGCCATGTTAACCCACAAGGGGATTGCCCCATGTGAACTATGAAGAAGAATCTAAAAGGCTGAAATTTGTAACTCTAGTTGAGCGCTGAAGGAGTCAAACATAGCTCCTAATTGGCTGCTAGGCTATGTTAAAATTGAGTCACTAGGAGGAAAATGAGTTCCACTATATTCTATTATATCTAGTTCCATAGTAGAGCAAAGCAACTAGAAATGGGAGTTAGAACACTAACAAACAGAGTTAGTGTTTTGTAGCATCCTAACAACCCACATAAGTAACTCCATAGAGAGTGCCTTCTCATTTGTACTTGCAATATTTCCATACCAAACAAAATAGAGTGGAGCATCCTAATGAGTCTCATTAATAGGTACATTTCGAAGATCAATATTCCATCCTCTAGCCTTCATATTAACCTTCTCTTACATTAATTAATATTTCTTGTTATATTACGCTTAGTAAGAGGAGTAAAAGGTGTTTGTCATAGTGTGTGGCCTAATGTGGTTTAATTGCAGGAAAATGAAGCATTTTTTAGGCTATTACTATGCAGGGGCTTGATGGAGACAACTAGTAGAGAATCTAGATGGTTTGTCCACCACCTTAACTTCCTAAACTTGACTTGGGATCACAATATCCTCTCTCACTAGTTCAAGGTCATTGGCAGCCAAGTGACTCCTAGTCCAAGTGAATATCAAGAGGGACAAGATCCATCATTTTTGAGATCAAGGAGGGAACCACTCCTACTTTCAAGGAAACTGCTTCAACTACCCTTTTGTATAAATAAATTAGAAGAAGAGCTCATTAGGATTCAAAGTTTTTGTTCAGCTAGGTGTAGCTATTGAGCTTCAAGCTTGACATTGTTATTTTCAACTTTTATGTGATGTATTAGAAATGCACTTTTTGATAATGAGAAGTTGGATTTTAAGCTTTATTTAAGTTAGTTTCAGAGGGTTGATACCCTTGGGTTTGGGCCCAAACCAGAGGCTTTGGTCAATCTTCTTGTACTTATATTTCTTCTTGATTCCAATCAGTTCATAGTTTCTTGCATTTCAGTAGAGATTAATCTATAAAATCCTGTGGTTGAAGCCTCTACATAAACTCTCTTATGGGAGAATGAGTGGAAGAATTCACAACCACATCCCAAAAAGAATGTGTTTACGATTTTGTAGAAATCGATTAGTGTTAGTTGTCATGTTTTACATTTTCTTTATGTATCTTAGAAGTCAGTTTAGTGGTTAGATCAGTGGAATTTCATCAATTAGATGTTATTTAAATTCAAATCAATATTTTCCATCATAAGTTATTTCATTTTGTTAATGATAAATGGATGCACACATGTGATTGATTGCAGGGCTAGTTGATATAAAGGGAAGGGAACCTTCACCACTTACATCCTAAGCTCCTTCATCTTCTCCTTCCACTTCTAAACTCTGTCCCAAAACCCTATTTTAGAAGCCATTATGCCTAGTACACCGAGAGCACTCATCCTAGTGCAAGATAGGCCTCCAAAAGGTCTTGAGCTTGGCTAGGCGCTCAAACCAACCTCCCTCCATTTTCTTCAACTTCCATCGACCTCTCCATACCCTCAAGATAGTGTTTTCACCTTCAAAAACCACTCGTATGCCCTCTTGTAGCATTATAGGTTTGCATGTAGCATTACAAGCCTCCTGTACCAATCGCCTGTAGAAAACTTGTAGCAACATTTTCCTTCATCATTTTTTATCCCCACTGCAACTTTGACTTAACATAGATGCATAATGACCCCCAACTGTGATTTTATGATCATGCAAAGCTCTAAGGCCTCTCCAACCCTTCATTTTCTTCACACAAAAAAAGAGTAGAGTTAGTTTCTTTATCATGCAAGTAGGTCACTAAATTATAAGAAAGTGTGAACTAGGTAGATGGTACATGAAATTTTGATTGGTAGCTTAATGAATTATGCAAGATAAATTAGCTTCCTTTATGCAAGTAGATGAGGTAATTTCATGAATTCTGCAAGATAACATAACTTTCTTTCTGTAAGTAGATTAGCCTTTGTCCTTTCATGAATTGATTAGTTAGAATTTACAAGTTGAGTGAATGGCATTTCTATTTTCATAGCTAGAAGAAATTTCCAATTGTACCTTTATCAGCAAGCTTTCATTCTAATTGAGTAGGAGGAAGGGTCTCTGAGCACTTTTTTAGATAATCTCATAACTAAGGGTGGCATGAGTGGAATCTTATTTGTTGTGCATATAGCACTGTCACCTCGAAGTTTGTACGAACCTTGGGTTGATAATTTGAGTTGAGGATCGCTTGGGAGTTGTAACATTCTTTGTGCAATACCAGGGCTCACCACAACCTCACCTTTTAGCTGGGTTTTCTCCCATAAGGGTTTCTCATAGCACATCTTTGTGTTTCATTATGGTTAATGTGTGATCATTTTTGTTGTTCTATATTTTCCACATTTTAAGATATTTCATGCATAAACAAAAAATAAATAGTTAACAAATCTATAATCTAAAGGAATTTAAACCTCGTAGTATAGGTTTTAGTTTATTTTATCAAATCTATTGTGATGAAATGTCCAATGAAATATCCATGATAGTTTATAGAATTATTTTCAACATTTTCTATCCAATATTTTCAAATATGAGTACACTATATAAATTTGTATGAAGTTGAATTAAAAGACCATGAATATATTTGGTGATCATAAATATTCTATTTGAAAATAAAAGGTGATCAAATTTATCTTTGGTGTCCAACTTCTCAAAGACTAGTCACCACAATCAACATGATCAACCTAGCGAAGACATATATCACTTCAATGCAAAGCTTATATTCAACAAAGCTACCATAACAAGAGTTACTATTTTGTCAAAATCATCTAAACAAATCTCAATTATTGAACTACAAGGGAGTACTATTATGTTATTGTCTCCAAAACATATCTTACAATCTTGAACACACAAAGTTACATTTAACTAAGTTCTAGTGACAAGGGGTTATTATTCCATCAACGTCACCAAGACAAATATCACAAGCTTAGACAATGGGGGTATTATTCCATTCTAATAGGGCCTAATGCTCACAACCATTATGCTCCTATAACTACATCACACCCACTCATTTCAATGAAAAGCATGTTTGTTTTAAAGAATTAGTCCCACATTTGAAGTTACACATTATTACACCACTATATTTCATAGTACCTCCATTAGCTATTATGATTTGAGATTTTTTCATCACATGGGAATAATAATATGTTTTTTTTTTATGACTTGATGATGGATGAAATTATTGGTATTTTCATTGTCAATTAAGATAATCACCTTCTTATGCTTAATATATCCAATCAAGGTTTTGGAACCTATAATTCCAAACAAAGCATTCCAAGGGAAAACTAGGGATCCTCATATAGGGGCGCTGGAGTGGATACTTTATTAACTGTACACTTTCCAATATCTAGCTCAACCATGTCTTCCTCTAAAATTTCCTAGGATGTGCCTACTATAGCCATATCTATGACTAGTAATTTCTATTATTTACATTTATGCCCTTTGGAAGAAATTTCATCACAATGATAATAGAGGCCAATATGTTAACATCTTACTGCTTCTACTAAGGTCAACTTGTGGAGCTAAAAGGGCTAAGAAGGAGGTGGAGTAGGCATAATAAAGGGTCACTATGCATCCTCAATACCTTGGCAAGAAAAATATTATTCCATCTAGCCCACCCATCCTACTAGATCTAAGCCATCAAACATATTTAGATCAATCTTAGGACCTTTGTGCATCATATGGGGATAAGTGTCATGAAAAATGACTTCTTGGGATGGTTCCCCATGATCAATTAGCGATATTCAATCATTCTAAATATTCAATTAGTCATAGATGGAGTATTTTACAGAGGATATTTGGTTGTTAAGGTTAGCTTACACTGATGACTAGACACTTGAGAGAGAAGTTTCATTTTGTCTTCCAAGCGAGTGAGGCTATGGATTTTGTCTTCCATGTTACTATGTTTGTTCTCCATTCGTATGGCACTCATGAGGCCACTGGGATTGATGTGCAGGGTTACTGAAGAGCTACACCATTGTAGTTACTGCCATGCAATGATTCTTTGGGGATGGTTCCTTGAAGTAGTCTAACTAAGCTTTGGATCACTTCTAGACCACTTTTTTTATTATTAGTGGATGTTATAGCAATGAAATTGTCAATTTCCTGATATTCTCAATTTTGTAGGAATCTCCCCACTTATACTATAGAGACTATTATTTAACAAAGTGCTAAGAGTAAATCAATGTCAATTGACATATCTCTTTAATATACTATGGGTTTCAATAATATTGCTCAATTAATTTTTCATAATAATAAATAAATAAAAAATCAATCATACACTTAATCATACTACCTAATTACTAAATATACCAAAATAATCTCACAAATTATTATCCTTATTATACTATAATAACTAAACAAAAGTTTTTATAATCCTTATTATACTATAATAACTAAACAAAAGTTTTTATACTAGTATTAGTTTTATGTCGCTAAAAGAACTTTCAATATACCCAAATGTACATCAAAATTAAATCCATGAGCTAATAATATTTGACATGGTACTGCTCACTAAGTAGCATCAAAGAGCGTTAAACATGTACAAAAGCATCTAAGTGATTTCATTTATGTATGCTTCCCAATTATAACTTTCTTATATTTAAAAATATCAAAACATATCTCTAGTCTAAAATAATAATAATATATTTAAATTTTAAAGGTGTACTCTATTGTCCCCTTATAATACCTAAAAAAACTTGTTGAAAAGTGACGGGAACCAATGGCTTTGATGTGTACGTGAGAAACTTATACGTAGCACAATTCACGAATAATTCAAATAAAAGAAAAACGTGGTCCAATGGCCTAATTAAATTATAATGTTATATAGTTAAGTTTGGAATAATATTAAATTCAAGTTTTATATTTAACAAGATAGTGTTGTAATTTTTAGAATTCTAAATTTTAAAGTGTAATATCATATAATTAGTTTGGAATTATATTAAATTTAAATTTATTAATAAATAATTTATTATGTTTATTAATAAATAAAATGATGTTTTTTTTTAAGAATTTGAGTGTTTTTGAGGTTTTTTAAGATTTATATAATCTTATTTTAAACCAATAAAAAATATAATTTATTTTAATTTATATATATAAACTATAAAAAAAACATTTCATTTATTAATTAAATTGTTTCATATTTAATTAATAAAAATAATATTGAAACTTTTACCATATAAAATTTTCAATATTCAATACTAAAAAAATTTAACTTATCTAAAACATAATTTTAAATATACACACCATTTTCATGGAACTTAAAAAGAGAAATTCCAATACTACAAAGTATTCCCTCCTCACACAAGACAATATATACAAAAAGATATGTTCATGGAACTTAAAAAGAAAATTCCAATACTGCAAGGTGTTCATAGCTCCTCATACAATACAACAAAGACAAAAAGATGTTTTTACTTTTCTAATTAAATCTACTTTAATATTAGATAATGACATCTGAGTCAAGCACATGTCATTTTTCTACACAACTTGCAGTGGAAAACAAATGGAAGGACTTAGGGATTGATAAAACACATCAAATCACACATGATGGCAGAGAATGGGTAAACATCAAAACTATCTTAGAAAGGAAAGAAACATTGTATATAACCAAGGAATGGCAAAACAATGATAAACATACCAAATCAGATAGGGTATTTTAAGAAAAACAAATTGTAGTGTGTTCTAAGTTGTCTTGAAAACTCAAGAAGCCAAAACCTCGGAACTGTGAGACTTGCCAACATGAAACTTTGGCATTGAACCAAATAGTCCTTGGAATGGTCACCACATTAAATTACAAATTTTATGATAAGTTTGTACTTATTTTAATGATACATTTGATTTGTATTTATTTAGATAATAAATGGAATAAGTTAAATAATAATACATTTAATTTCTTTTTAATTTTAAAACCTAACAAGAATTTTAGAATGACTTTTCTAAGTCGAATGAGAATTTTGTTTAAAAATTATTTTGATTGGATTAAAAATTATTTTGATGGGAATTAAATTTTATTTTTAAAAGATTTTGATTTATTTTTAAAGATAAATTAGGATTATAAAAACAAAAAATAGAAATAAAAAAACATTTTGTTGAAAAAATAATTTAATCTCTCTGATAAAGTGTTATTTTAGATAGGATAAGATTTGGGTTGTCGTGTCCACTACCCTGAGGCAATTAATTTTCTAATTAATAAGTGAGGTACATGACATTTGCCTCACATGTACTAGTATGCAATTAAAACCTTATCATGGGTCTTTGGCCATGGCGTGTAGAGTTGGTGGTTCAACTAGTGAGATGAATGCGAGAAGCGAGGGTTATTCCTTGGCATCGTGGAGCATGCTATCTGAACATAGGAGAAAATGATATTTCTTGGTGTGGAATTTTCTAGTGATTTGTTTGAGGAGTAAAGCTTTGTGGTTGTTCACCTTTTGGTGCACGAAGGTGGTGTTCAAGTTCATATTTTGATCCACACTTATACAGGAACACAACATAATACAGATAAAAACATAAACAATGAGATGTCATAGAATAAAAATTCATTTCATTAATATCAAAGAACTGAAATATGACCACTTACAAAATGGAAATAAACTATATCGGACGATGGTAACTTATCTCTGAGAAGAGATGTGGCAGTTACATGCCTTTGAACTATGTTACAATGAGGCTCAAGGGCCTTTTTATTATTGAACAACAAGGGAAAACCTTAAGCAACCAAAACCCTAATCCTAGGGGATGGAACGCCAAGAGTTTGTGGGCCCCATTAGGGCTAGTTGGGCAGCCAAGTTCCCAGGGTCATAACTTGGTCATATGATCTCCATTTTGCATGTATGATACCTCGTTGGAAAGATATTTCTAAGTACTATGTGATTTTCCAAAGGTTTGTTGTAGACCTAGAAAAAAACATCGTTTAAAGGTTCAAAACAACTCTGGAAGTTCAGGACCCGAAAAACTGCTAAAAATAGTAAATGTCACTACAATCAAGGAAACAGATGAAATTGACTGAAGGTATAGGTGGAATAGGCGAGTGGCCACCAATGTCCACCCTAATCATTCCTCCCCCCTTAGGAAGCAATGGTCCCCATTGCATGCAGAGCCTCCATGAGGTGAGGAAATTTCTATTGAACCTAGTCCTTAGTGAACTACTTGCCCTGGTGAAGGCACTGCTTTGACATCTCGATATAGCTGGATCATTTGCTAGCAAGTGTTCTTGATCTATGTGTCCATGATCCTATCATTTTTGGCATGTTCGATGCATCTTGGGTTGAGCTTTATTGGTGATAGCTGCTTAACAACGTCGAATGTGTCCAACAATGGGGGAAATATGGTCGCAACTGGTCAACATTGAATACTGGCTATAGGGCAAGGAATGGTGGAATGTTGAGCTTGAAGGAATTGTCTTCTACAACCTTGGTGATGGTGTACGACCCATATTGGAGTGGGTGAAGTTTGCAGTAGGGCCCAATGAGGCGCTCCTTTTGCAGATGTAACCAAACTTTGTCGCCCACCTGGAACTTGTGTGGCACCTAATGTTGATCATGACACTGCTTGTACCTAGCATTGGCCATGTCCAATATGTCATGGACTTGCTAGCGGATATGCTGAATCCGCTCAAAGAATTTTTTAGCCCTGTCAGGTTCAACCTAGACATGAGTTGAGTCTACCTAAGTAGCTTCAAATGCTATGGCCACATCAATGGGACATAGTGGCTGGAATCCCAACCCCACCCGAAAGGGGTTATGGCCAGTTTAACTATGGAGAGCTCTGTTATAACGTTATTGGACATAGGGGAAGATTTCATCCCATGTGCATGAATGCTTCGAGTTGTACATGCACAGAATGTGCACGATCATCCTATTGGCAACCTATTTTTGGCCATAAATTTGGGGGTAAAAGGCCGCACACTTAACGAGCTTGCTATCCAGCATCGACTAGAGATTTGACCAAAATGTACTCAAGAACTTGTTGTCTCTATTTGAGATAATGGAATGCAGGATCAGAAAGTGTACCCACACTCGTTCAAAGAAGATATTAATAATGGCTTCTGCTATGATACTCTTCTTGCAGACTATTAGAATGGCCATCTTAGAGAATCTATCAATGACCATGAAAATGTAGTCGTTTCGATGAAAATGTGGACCATTTCTGATGGCGATCATTTTGCAACTTTCCTTGTGTCTGTATGAATTGCAGTGGTCGGTGGTCTATGTGGATGATCATTTCCTTCCCCGAAATGTAATGCTTTTGTTTTCGGTAGGCCTACACAATGGAATACATCTCTTTTCCATTCGTGGGATATTTTCGAATTGTGTCTGAAAGTGTCTCACTGTGATAAGCTACTAGGTGTCTATGTGGATGATCATTTCCTTCCCCGAAATGTAATGCTTTTGTTGTCGGTAGGCCTACACAATGGAATACATCTCTTTTCCATTAGTGGGATATTTTCGAACTGTGTCTGAAAGTGTCTCACTATGATATGCTACCAGGTGCCCCTGCTGAGTAAGTATTGCACCAATAGCATCGTCGGAGGCATTTGTCTCAATCTCAAATGGTTGTTGTAGGTCTGGTAATGCGGGCATATGTGCAGATTAGAGATGATTCTTCAACTCAAAAAACGTCTTCTGTTGGGATTCAAACCAAAATAGCTTTGCTTTCGCTCCACCCTTGGTGATTTGACTCAAAGGCCAAGTGATATGAGAGAACCCCAACACAAACTTGCAGTAAAAATTGGCAATACCCATAGAGTTGCGAAGCTTTGTTAGAGTGGTTGGGGCTGGCCAATTCTGAATAACTTGTATCTTGGCTAGGTCCAAATGCACACCTCGCTCATTAATTATGTACCCCAAATATTGAACCTGGATCATACAAAAGGTGAATTTCTCCAAATTGGCACACAATTTGTTTTGTCACAAGGTTTGGAGGACTTGTCGAATATGGTGGATGTGCTCTTCCCAACTCTAGTTGAAGATCATAATGTCGTCCAAATACACTACCACGAATGAGTTGGTGAAGGGTCACAAGATGTCTTCCATCAACCTCATGAAGGTTGTGTTAAGATTTGTCAACCCGAAAGGCATGACCAACCATTCAAAAAAGGCCTCCTTGGATTTGAAGGCAGTCTTCCACACATTGGAGGGTTCAATTGGTACCTAGTGATAACCAAAATTCAAGTCAATCTTGCTGAAATATTTCTCCCCCTTGAGCTAGTCCAGAAGGTCATTAATTTGTGTGATTGGATACCTATTCCGGACAATGATCTTATTCAACGCCTGATAGTCAATACAGAGTCTCCAAGTCTCGTCCTTATTCTATACCAACACAATTAGGCTCCCATAGGGTGATGAACTTGGACTGATGTGCCATTTTTGCAAAAAATCCTGAATCTGCCTCTTGATTTCATTGTTTTCCATAATAGAATGTTGATAAATTGGCCTATTGGGTAGTGGCACGGTCGAGTTCAGATCGATGGAGTGCTTGACCTGACAGTGTAGGGGTACCCCTGTGGGTGAGGTGACGATGTCCTTGTACTCCTCCATGACCTTGTCAATCTATTGCTACCATGTGAAGGAGCCATGTCTGGAGGCCGTGGATGTGACCACAATATTCTCCTTGCCCTGAGGGTAAATCATAGGGAAGACAAAGTTCTTGGTATGGGAAATGATCTTATCGAATTTCTTCACAAATACCAAAGAGATGGAAGTAGGTGGCGCCACCTCTGGTATCTTGTATAACATGTTTCCCAAAGATATAATATCAATGCGAGGCCTAGACTCATACACAACATGATGCTTCCATAGCCTAATAATACATCACAAACCTCAAGAGGAGCAACATCACACAATACCTCATCTGTGAAGAGCTTGATGTTGTAGGGAAGGAAACACTGCTAGATGACGCAGAGATCTCGTTCTTGGTGAACCCACCCAATGGTGTACAACTACAGGTGTGGTGTGGCTAGTAGGCCCAACTACTTCACAAACTCTGTTGAAATGAGGTTCCTTTGGCTTTCACTATTGATAATGAACCGCAACAAATAACCCTTCACCTACATATGTGAGTGGAAGAGATGCTCCCCTTCCTCTGGATCTTCAGGCTCAATCTTCTATATATTAGTGGCGGCAATGGTGGCACTGGGTTCTGCATCAAAAATTCACTTCCCTTTTGCATTCCCCTTATTGGGTTTTGTCTCAGAGTTGGAACATGCATCTAATTCATAAGCTTTCACCTTGGCCACCAGTGATTACTTGGATCAACACTCACTTGTGTTGTGAGTGGGGCTCTTGTGGAACTCACACCATTTCCCTACGTCCTTCATTGTTTTCATGGTTTTGTTCTTTCCTTGTGACTTCGACAGGTTGTCTTGGGCTGCCTCGCCTTGGATGTGTCCTTTGTTTTATAGTTTAGGAGTGCCTTTCCCTTGTTTCAGATTTGCAAATCTAAAGTATCGCTTCTTCTATTTAAATTTCTTCTCAATCTTAACAATGTATCGATAGGTGGCTCCAAGCGAGGAGATGTCCGGGAACTCCATCTCATCCTGTATGTACTTGTGTAGACAACCGCGGTACTTGAGTACCAAATGCTGCTCAAAATCCTTGATACCCAACTTTGTGTGAAGGGCATGAAAAATATTTGTGAACTCTGGCATGTCTTGGTGCCTTCCCTATCACTGTGTGGTCCACTTTATGTTTTTATCTTCATAGCTCCTGACAACATAATATTTTTCCTTGATGGCATCTCAAAAATAATTCCAGGCCGGTGCGACTGAAAATAATGAGGGTTCCCTCTCCTCCTTCTATTCATAGTAGGTTTCCCACCAATCCTTGACATGGGGGGTAGATTTAAGGAGTGAAAAAGTAATATTTTTTAGATTGGAAAAGTCATGAACTGAAAAATATCCTTCCAAAAAATTTAGCCATCTATCTATGACATCTGCATCTATCTAGCCTTCAATTATGGGAATTTAAAAGATGACTTGTACATTAAAGGGTGTGGCGCCTCTAGAGTGGTTGTTAGATGAATATGTGTCACATGTGGATATCCGTTGAAAGATCTGGTCAAAGTTATCCATCATCGTGTTCCTCTATTGCTCGAGGGATTTCTTGAGAAATATTTTGAAAGGATCTCCTACTCCCTCGCCTTTATTTTCTTCCACCATGGGAGGTCGTCGGGTTGTTATTGCAAAGGTTCAACCAATTCGAGCCCTAACTCCTTATACCCTGATCTCGTTGGGGACATGCAAAGAAAAATAGAGAGAGCAGACTGCTCTGATACCACTGATCCAAAATTATACATGAACGCAACATAATATATATACAAACATAAGAAAAAAGAAAATGTTTGGACTGTGCAGGGCGATTTGCTAGGGTTTCAGGCTTGCGAAGAGTTTTTTCACCATGGATGGTCACAAAGGAGGGGGCTCCACTCACTCCTACAAGTAGGCTGTGACCAGCAGGGGTAAAAAACCAATGGAGAAGGATAGAGGTCCTTTAGAAGGAAGGCAAAGAAATAGTGAAGAGGAACAAGATGGCACTAAATCGCGGGAAACTAATAGCACCAAGGAAAATGAGGAAAAAGACAAGGAATAGAGAACAAAAGACAAAGCACAAAAGGGACCATGTAAACCCAAAGCTGCGGTTACACCCAGAGTTGTTTTAAATGATCCTACTCTATAGGCACATAGGGAACACATGCAAACATATGCAATCATTTGCAAATTCATGGGCTTATGGCCTACCAAAAAAGCTTTATAGATGTGGATTAAATACCACTAGAAACCAAAAGGGAGCATTGACCTACATCTTGGGTCAAAGGGTTTTTTCACCATGGTATTTTCTAATATTGAAGATAAGGACAGAGTGTTTGAAGGAGGGCCCTACTTTTATGTTGCAGTAGGCCTCTATATGCGACCTTGGATTATGAATTTTGTTCTGGAGCAAGAAACTTTTACTTCGGTCCCATTTTGGGTAAGACTCTACTCTCTACCTCTTGATTATTGGCAAACAAAATCCTTAGCTTCCATAGGAAATAAGTTAGGACGCTTTGTCAAAGATTCTGAGGCCACTAGAAGGGGAAAGTATACTTCCTTTGCTAGAATATGTGTGGATATGGATCTCTCAGGAGCTCTACCGAATGAATTTATCTTGGAAGTATATGATGAGGAATGGGTTTAAACAGTAGATTATGAACATATACCATTCAGATTCCGCAAATGCCATGAACATGGGCACCTATTTAGAGATTTCCCTCTCAGTAAAATGGAGAACAAGAGTAAAGCTAACACAAGGAAAGATGAGGAAAGATTTCACAAAGTGGCACATAAGGAAAAAGGAAGCAAAAGGGGGCCAACGACACAAAAATAAGGAGGACATCAATCCAGTTAGAACAGGTTTCAAGTCCGCGAAGAGGAGGATGGGAATACAAATGCAAACCAGACAAAGGAAGGAAGTCTAGCGGAGGAGGGGAAAGAGGAAGATAGTGATCAAGCACAAGAAAATATTAAACAGAAAGAAGTTATAATGAATGAAGCAGAGCTGGAGATGGACCATGAAATGACCCAGAGTGAGATGGAAACGGAGGACCAGGAACTACAAGAAATACTTGAGAAAGAGAACCTAGATCTGGAAGGGTTCTTGGATCAAGGAACCAGGGAAGGCATGGATTCATTACCTCTAGATGAGTTCACTAGAGTGCAGCAGTTGTTTATATGGAAAACCCAAACCAAAGGGATGTAGAGACAAAGAAATAGTGATAAGCAGAGTAGCGAAGGTGTGAAAACGATGAAAAACACACCAGGATTAGCACTTAGAAACCCAGGAAAGCAAAGAGGCAGAAAAAAGCAGAATGAGATACTGATGAAATGTGGAAAGCTTATGATAGATTCAGGTAAGATGAAAGACCTTACCAGCTACTCCTTCACAAATCTTTAACTATGAACTTCACTTCTTGGAATATTAGGGGTCTAGGAAGTAAAAGAAAACAAAGAATTCAGAGTAATAGAATGAAGCAAGTAGCTTCAGATGTGATTTTCATCCAGGAAACCAAATGTTCCATTCAAAAAATAAAAGAAATCCATAGCAAATGGCTCAATCAATTTGAGTTTCTGGAAGTCAAAGCAGAGAATACTGTAGGAGGTATACTCACTCTTTGGAATCCCCAAAAAATTAGCATTATAGATGCTGAGGCATCTAGGGATTATTTATCGGTGGTCATCCAACCTGTAGGAGATAAGGAAACCTACCTAGTAACAAATGTGTATGGTCCTCAAAGATTGGACAATAAACTCAGGTTTCTATCTTCTCTGGAGGATCTCAAAGCCAAACATGTAGGACTACCATGGATCCTAGGGTGTGATTTCAACATGATCAAATCACTTTTAGAGAAGAAAGGGGGGACCAAAATTACAAGCAAAGATTCTTTAGCTCTTCAAACCTTCATACATAATATGAAGTTGGTGGCCATTGTAACAAGTAATGGTCTCTTTACCTAAAACAACAAAAGAGGAGGTGAGTCTTAGATGGCCTCTAAATTAGACAGATTCATAATTTCAGAGGACCTTATGCTCATAGACAAAGAAATGATAGCTAGAGTTCTCCCCTTTGGAGGCTCAGATCACCGGTCGGTTCAACTGGAGGTTCAGGGCATGGGTACCCATAGGAATAGACCTTTTAGATTCGAGAATATATGGCTCTCCCACCCAGATTTCATAAGCAATATTGCCAACTGGTGGGCAGAAGATTCGAACATTCAGGGCTCAAGAATGTTCCTTCTCCAAAAAAGACTAAAACACATCAAGCTCAGGATTAAAGATTGGAACAAAAACGAATATGGCAATATTTTTGAAGCTAAAAAATCTATTGAAGACAAAAGCAGGTACTCAACCAAGCCTTTATCATGGATGGCTTTGATAAGGATAAAAGTGATCAGGTTTCCAAATATCATCAAGACTGGGAGTGTTTATGTAAACAATAGGAAATGTTTTGGAGACAAAAGTCTCGAGTACAATGGCTAAAAGAGGGGGAGAGAAATACCAGATTTTTTCATAGATACACTATTGCTAATAGAGCTCATAACAGGATTTCTCTGATCAAGGACAAGGGTGGTAATGTTCTCAATTCTCACGAAGCTATTGAAGTTGTGCATTTTCAGCACTTTAGTGACATAGCAAAGGAAACCATTTCAGATCGAGAACAGTCCATCAGGGTTCTTACAAGACATATACCCAAGTTGGTGTCTAGTGAGGACAATTTCAACCTTAATAGGCCAGTTACTGAAGAGGAGGTCAATGAGGTCCTTAAGGAAATGCAGAATGGCAAGGCGCCCGGCCCTAACGGTTTCAATGTGGACTTCTTTAAAGCATGCTAGAGTATAGTCAAATAGGATATTCTGGATGTAGTCGAAGATTCCAGGAGGAATAAAACCATTTTGAAGGCGCTCAATACCTCCTTTATCTCCCTAATCCCAAAACAAGGTCTGCCTCAAACTCTTGATAGGTTTAGACCCATAGCTTTGTGCAATGTGGTTTATAAGATAATATCTAAGGTGGTGGCTAGTAGACTCAAACCTCTCCTTCCTTCTCTTGTTTCTGTGGAACAATCTGGATATGTAGAAGGTAGACAAATTCTTGATAATATCATTCAAGCTCATGAAGTGGTGCACTCTTTGTCCAACAATAGGAAGGCAGTAATGATTATGCAATTGGACATAGCAAAGGCCTACGATAAGCTAAATTGGACCTATATTAGGAAATTTCTTACTGATTTTAGGTTTGATCACAACTGGGTTAGATGGGTCATGGCCCTGGTGATTTTTACCAGCTTTTTTATTCTGGTTAACGGCTCTCCCTCAGAAATTTGTATTCCTTCAAGAGGACTTAGGCAAGGAGACCCACTCTCTCCCTTTCTCTTCATCCTCATGATGGAAGGATTGGGCAGGTCTATTAGGCATGCAAAAGAAACAGGTCAAATTAAAGGTCTCCATCTCTTAGATGATGGACAGGCTTTGACTCACTAACAATTTGTGGATGATACCATGTTGCAAGGAATACCCACGGTCAAAGAAGCTCTTGCATACAATCAAATCCTGTGTGACTTTGCTATGGCTTCAGGTATGGAATTCAACCTTTCCAAATCAATTTTTTTTTTCTTTAACACTAATATTGCCATTCAGAGGAATATTTCCAGAATTTTGGGCTTTCAAAGAGATATCCTTCCTTCAAAATATTTGGGAGTGCCGCTTACGACTAAACCTTTGCACAAGAGCATTTGGGAGCCAATGATTAATAAAATGCAGGACAAAATCAAGAAATGGACTATAAGATTTTTAAATTTGGCTGGAAGGTTGGTCCTCACAAAATCTGTTCTTCAAGCTATCCCAATGTTCATGTTATTTGCCATCCGAGCACCAAAAGGAGTCTTACAACATTTCAGATCCATTCAAAGAGACTTTCTTTGGGGTAAGGGGGAGGAAAGAAAGAAATGGGCCTTGGTGGCCTGGGATAAAATATGCAAACCTAAAAACTATGGGGGACTTGGACTGGATGATCCTCAGACTCTTAGCAAGTTTTTTGGGGAAAAATTATGGTGGCGATGGGTCAAATATCCAAAGGCACAATGGGCTAGTATTTGGAAAGGAAAATATGCCAGATCTTGGCATTATAATGATCACATAAGAATGTCTGGAAATATAAAAGGTCACATATCTGGAACAAGGCCCAGGAGAATAGAGAATTAGTTCAAAAGAACAGCTTCTGGGAGATCAGAGAAGGAAAACTAACCTTATTTTGGGAGGGTAAATGGCAACATGAACCTATACTATTTACCGAGGACTTTATGGAACTCAAGAATGAGACAAACACTAAAGGATTAATCAGGGTAAATGATTTTTGGGATCAAACCAATAGTGTAGGAAAATGGAGAACCTGGAAGCACATGGATTATAGGGATGGAAACCCTTTAAAAGAAAAGGAAAATAAGCTTAGGAATTTAGTGGAACAAAGGAGGATATTAGTTACAGGTGGGCATGATCAACTTAGATGGGGCAACAACAATGAGGGTTACTTTAATCTTAAGGAGGCAAAATGTTTACTCCTTGAGCTAAACTCCCAGGCTCCGGATAGGATTTGGTTGAATCTTTGGAGGTATCAAGGCTGGATGAAGATCAAATTTTGCATGTGCCTGGTGTATCATAAGAAAATTTTAACCTGGGAAAACATCAGGAAGAGAGGTGTTCTAGGACCTTCCAGATGCCTTCTATGTGGTGATCAAGAGGAAACTATGGAGCATCTTCTTAATAAGTGCAGTTTCACCTCCTGGTTGTGGAATACATTTGCTTCCATTTTCCTACAGACAGACAGAGACCAAGAGTGTATTAGCAACACCATAACGAAGTGGAGACGTAACTTTTTAGATCACGAATTTCTAAACACTGCTTGGGTTCTTATACCAGGCTTTATTATATGGCATGTCTGGAAAGAAAGAAACAAAAGAATCTTCAAGAATGAAAAAAGACCTCCCCAATGAATTTTGAAGCAGACTTAAATCAGATCAAGGAAACAGTTGGCTCCTCTGTAAGTAACCCCCCTAAGAACCCTCCCTCAGCTGCAAAATTGAGGATTCTTTATCAGCTGGGTATGCAAGGACACATACCTCAGACCCTGCAAAGGAAGGTTGCGAAGATGGACATGGAACAGGATATCTGGCACCCTCCCCCACAGGGTTTTTTAAAATTCAATATTGATGGAGCTTCAAAAGGCAACCCAGGAACTACTGGTTTTGGCGGGGTGTTAAGGGATGAAAATGGCAGCATTCTTGTCATCTTTCATTGCCATTTAGGAAGGACCACTAACAACATGGCAGAACTCATGGCTATGGAACAATTTCTGGATTTTATGAAACAGGATAACCACCAAAATGTGATTGTTGAAGCTGAATTTGAGCTAACTGTTAATTCGATCAAGAGAATCAGCTGTGGCACGGCACCTGAAAAAGTCTCTAAACACTAGAGGCTGATCCACATATTTCAAAGGATTCAGACTCATCTCCAATGCCTTCGCACAATTCGTTTTAATCATGTGCGTAGATCGGCTAATAAATTGGCGGATATTTTGGCTAATCAAGGAGTTCTCTATACGGAGGGTAAGGTCAAAATGGAATGGGAAGATATGACTCAGGATAGATTAAAGGTGTTTTGTCACACCCAAGTTGAGGAAGATTGGAGGGTGGTTCAACTCAGAGACATGGAGGTTGATTCTAGATGACTAAACTTATTTTGTTGTTTCAGCCTTTTTCTCATTCTGTTCCTGGTAGAAGGAAGTTCACCGTTGGCCTCTCCATCCCAAACATTTTAAGAAACAGATGCTCCAAAGGAATAACCGAGTCAGCGGAGTGTTGGCAGGAGGATTGGCATGGTCATATTAGTTCGAGGGGCCGGATTCTGGGTTTTTTCGGCAGGCGCAATACCCTGAGTTCTCACGCGATGGACACTATACTGCTCTTGGAGCAGTTGATGGTTTATTGCAAGCGATCTAAGTGGGAAGCGGTTTTAGAGTTTTGGGAGTGACTCCATTCAACTAGCGACACGTGGCCAAGGGGTGGATCCAAATACTACCCTTGTCGCGCGTTATTGTCCGATCCACCTGACTAGTGCGATATGTACCTAGTCCATTGGATTAATCAAGGTGGATCGACGGTTGAAAATGATCGTGCATGTTGGTGGGTCCGGGGGTTTAGTGCCATGCAGAATGGTTCTGTGATTTCCTCCAATGCCATTGGTTATGGTAAGCAGATCGGACAGTTGAAATTAATAAGGCATGTCGAGACAAGTTATGGTTCACAGGCGGGAATAGTCTTCTCTGGCGGCCGTTTTACTCCTTTTTCCACTCTTCGGGAGACAAGTCCCCTCACTGAGCGCTATTTGTTTGATCTCTCCCCTCTTAAGCAGGAATTAGTTTTCGTGATTTGGGAACAATCCCATACAGCATCAAACATGTGGTAGGGGACCAGGACGATTAACCGCCCTCATCGCACACTAAATTTCGGCACCATGAAGCAGCGCGATATATCTATCATCCGTTGGATTTCGAGGTTTGGATCAACGATCAAGAATGATCATGCAGTTTTTTGGGGCCGGGGAGTTAAGTACCATGCACTTTCTCAGAGCGATATTCTCCTCAGCCGTCGGATGGAGAAAGTAGACTAGACATTCGTGATTAAAGAGGTTGGTTTGGTGAGTGATAGTGCAGGTATTTGCTTGGATTTCAAAAGTCTGGCCATTCTTTTAGATAAAAGTTGGTTTGTGTTCTAAAGGTTTGGTAGGTTATTTTTAATGGGTGGGGCGACCATACCCTAGGCAATTGGCATTCTTGTTTTGAGACCACAGTGCTTGGTAGACAATTGTAAACTTTGCACATTATTTTTGGATTAATGTTATAGAAGGAATGTCTCTTGCTTCAGCAATATATATATATATATATATATACAATATATATATATATATATATATAAGCACTAAGATGCATTAGAAATAAAACTTCATTTCATTAATATCAAATAACTAAATATGTTTACATACAGAATGGAAATGAACTAGCTCGAACGATGGTAGCTTATCTCTGAGAAGATATGTGGTGGCTACATGCCTCTGAAGTATGTTACAATGAGGCTCAAGGGCCTTTTTATTATTGAAAAATAAGGGAAAACCATAAACAACCAAAACCCTAACCCCGAGAGATGGAACACCAAGAGTTTGTGGGCCCCGTTGGGGTCAGTTGGCTAGCCAATTTCACAGGTTCGTAACTTGGTCATATGATCTTTGTTTGGTGCATACAATACCTTGTTGGAAAGATATCCCCGAGTAATATAGTATTTTTCATAGGACCCTACCTATGGCTACAAGCCTACTGTGGACCTCAAGAAAAATGTTTAGGGGGTCAAAACAACTTCGAAAGTTCAGGACTCGAAAAACTGCTAAAAGTGGTAAATCTGCTATAATCAAGGAAACGAATGAAACCGACTGGAGGTCTAGGTGGAATAGGTAGGTGGCCACCAATATCCACATGGATCATGTTTCTTTCTGGTTGAAAGAGTGGTTTCCTTCTCCTTGCGGGCTAGAGAGTCAGGCCTCTAGGTTTATTCCCTTTGTTTTACTTTACTGTTAGGATGTTAGATGCTTGTTTAGAATTTTATGGGCTTTGTTTCCAGTTGCACATATTTTTCAACCCTAGTTTGTCAAGTGAATATGGAAATTGAGTCTCTCGTTTGTTCTATCTTGGGCCTTGGCATGTTTGGGTCTTTGCTTACTGAGTTTCCCTGTGTGTAATTATTGTGTTTTGGGTAAGCGAGTTTTGTTGTGGGTTATGCTCTCTACCTATTGCGCCAAGATCTGGAAAAGGGATTGTATTATGGGTCACTAGTTACTGGGTTATAGTTAGTCTAGTGTGATGGGGTGGTTTTGGTTTTGTCCCATGGTAGAGGAAATTAAACGGTAGTTGAATTTGTGTTTCCCCTTGCCTGCTCAGGTGGCTTCCTATCTAAATTAATTCATTTCATCAGGGGTTATTGTGATGAGCTGATGTGCTAGTGTCCTAACGTGGTCAAGAGGGAAAGGGTTTGGTCCGTCTTTCCTTTTGCAGGTAGGGATAATCCCCACATAGACTCAAGTTAATCCCTTGGAAATTTTGAGATGCCACCAATGCAAAGACAAAGAAGAAAAAGAGGTGGAGGAGACACTTCTTGACTTGGTAAGAGGGGAGCGATGTTGTTTTCTCACAACTCTATGACTTCTTATTTTAATGTAATTTTGCTGGAAGTGTATCTGGAGATAAGGGAGTTAGAGATAAAAGTAGGAGAAGAGAGAAAGTTGATGTATGATCCAGAATTGCTTGAAGACCTGGATGGGTGGGTTTTAGACCCTGTACACTCAAGAGGCATAAAGAAACAATACCTAAACTTAGTGGCTTTCATTGGAAAATGAAGACACAATTGCGCTTGGTTCTCGGAGACAAACAAGTTTAAAAATACATCTTCGCATCTCTAGAAGATGTCAAAAGGATGTTGAGGAATCCACACTTTTTTTATTATGGGATTGATGCCCACCTAAGGCATGTAGAGAGCCATGTTCCTTATGAATCAGATGGAGGAGACCTTCATGATCTGCCTGACTCAAATTTCTGTGCTCCAGAAAATGTATCTTTGCCAAATGGAGACTTGTGCAAGTGGGTGTAAAGGGGGATGGTATGGTCTAATCCCTCAATCTCTGATATCATGCTCCAGTTTAGCCCTGTGTGGGAAATTAGTTCTTGGGACTACGATGACATATAGATTCATGACCCAATTTTTGTTGTGGTCATGATCTCTTCCAGTTCGCGGTGTTTATCATTTTGGTGAATCTTGTGCATTTCTTGGACTCTTGCAGCAAAGGAATATAGGGTTGATGGTCGAATCTTGTGAACTCTTTGTAGAACATGGAGCCTTCTAGTTTCACCCTAGAGGTTGGCTTCCTGTGGTTTTGTAGATGTGCAACTAAAGATGAATGTAGAGGCTACATGTCTGATGGTTTTATGAGTGTAGCCTCTCTCTGGTTATCAGTGATGTTTAGCTTAAAAATAGGTAACACTAGGAGGGAAATTTCTTGTTGATTTCAATATATGCATTTAGCTAATTTCAACTTGATATATGCGACATGAGTGGATATATTTCAATGAAAGTCTCACTTCCCACATCAATCAACTTCTTTAATTAATTCAAAATCTTTAAATTTACAAAATAATAATAATTTAATAAAAATTAAATTCATCCATTTTTAACGTATTTATAATAAATTTAATTCAAAGTTTAAAATTGAAATAAATTATTTTTTTGAAAATATTATATATATAGATAGATATACTTATTTTTTCAACCATGTTAACTAAATTATGTGTATTTATTGTTAGATGTTTAAATAAGCAGTTAAGTTTTCAAAATTTGTTCAATATTTTGGTTTTAATATGTTCAATATTTTTGGTTTTTAAGAGAAAAATTTTATATATCTATAGAATAAAAATATATACATTTATTTGTCCGGAATCTATCAATTATGTTTAAAAATATTTAAATTCTCTCTTTAATTTACACATATTTATTAATGGGATTATCCAAATTAATATAAAAGACAATTTATTTAATTTATAAATTAATAATTAAATATAAAATTATTTTTATTATCTTTTAAAATAATAATTTTTAGAAAATAAATTTTATTATTAATACTAATATTATTAGTATTAATATTTATCATTTAATTTTAATATTATAACATTAATATGTATTATATGTGCTTAATACTTTAAATTTATTTTTTTTCAATTTAATTATATTCATAAAAAATTTATCAAAATTAATATAAAACATAATTTTTTTTGTCTCTCAAGTTATCTGTGATTTTCCAAGTTTGACCTATGGTTTGAGGAGCCGCAACCCAAGATGTCACTTCCCTATCCTGGTGGTAGTATTTCAACCACACATAGGCGGGTGCAGCATCACTACACTTTTTCTTTTCACCAATACTAGATTGTATGGACTACGCCTAACTCCAACACTTAGCCAATTTTCCAATTCTTCAAGTGTTAACAAATTATCATGCAGTGAAATAACATTTAACTTCAATTATAATTCATCATCATTATTATGTAGTGGAAATCATAAACCATACAAGTATAACACACATATACTTGGGAGGGAAAACTCTTGTAAAGTCTGTCCAATATAATATACAACTGTAATGTACAATATCTTACAGTTACAGGTTTACAAATAGTCATGTGCTACCAACTTCCTTGGCCTGCACAATCCACCAATTATCGTGTCACAATCTTACAGCTACTCGGCTCCCTATTGCCCACACAATTTATGAGGAAACCCGAAGTTTCCTTGCCTTAGAACAAATCCTCCAATTTCACTGCAGCGTCGACACTTCCGTCACTTGGTTGCCCAGTCACATGCCCTGTCGCGCCCTACCATGCCCAAACATCTTGTCACACCATTCACTACACATGGGTTCGTGTCGCCCTCGGGTCGAGCTACCCACCCAACTCTGCACCTGTGCCTTCAGGTCAGGTTGCCCATGCCCTTGGGTCGGGTCTGCACGCCCACCTATGCCCTACGATGCCCTCGGGTTGGGTTGCCCACCTATGCCCTGCAACTCCGCCCACATTCCTATAACTCGTCCACCCACCTGCGGTTCACCCAAAGTAATCCGACCTCCTTATGCCTTCCTTACTCATCCCCTATCTCTGTGATTTCAGAGCAAGTTCGTTAGTCGAATGATGTCTCCAAGTGCTTGCACACTTCTCCAATATATATGGGTCGGGTGCCTCCCAACTGTTGCGTCCATTTGGCCTTCTCCATGGTCGGCCCAACCTTTTGTACGTCGACCTACACACCTCAACACGTCGTCTCTTGAACTTTTAATATGTCAGCCTTCTCCATCGCACACCCAAGATGGTCGTATAAATTCGGTCTCCTCGTCGCATAGTTCGGCCAACACACCATTGCACTTCTATTGTAGGTCGCATGGGTCGCCCGTGTCGCCCTCCACCATTTCATAACCTCTGTACGTCTCACCAGGCGCTCACTGGTCTCGCCCACCCATTGCCTTCAACTGATGTGCTTTCCACATGACTCATCGCACATAGGGGCACACCCCTCACATAAAACCAAAATTCTACCCACCGTCGCACACATGCCCGAGTCGGGTCAACAAGGGCGCTCGTCGCACGTGAGCACGCCCTACTCAACTCGTGGGCCTAACATCCTCCCCCACTCTAAATAAGGTTGTTTTCCTCGATAACTCCAGCATATCATTGCAAAGTGTTGCTAGCTCCAACATCTCCAAAATGTCCATGTTGCCCACCTCTTCTCTATCATCACACAAACCATCAAGGCTCATGACTCCATGAATGGGAAACTCTCCTCAATCCATGATCATCAACCACATCCGTTGAAATCTCCACATGCTACTCCATCATGGATGGTTGGTCCCTCCAACTCAAGCTACATGCTATCACTACAGCATATATCATGTCGAATCATCATGCATCATCATCATGTGAACTCCTACCATGATACTCCATCCAACAAAACACATCTCAGCCATAACCAAGACATATCTATGACAAAACTCCGTGCACTGCATGCCCCCATGACTTGAACTAGTTGGGTAGCTAATCCAACTGTAGCACCCAAACCATGAGAATACTCCTCCTCATGCTAGTGTCAGTTGTTTGTCTCAACATCCTGTCACAATATCAAGTCAATCAAGAATCCATCCCAAGTGTAGAATAATCCATGCTCAGGTCCATGAAGTGATCCATCATCACATTTGCAGCATGTTTCCTATGATGCTAATGCCAATGTGTTGTTGAAATATTCGCATCCATCCAAGCATCATCATCATCATATGTCAAAGAGAGGCACCATCCCTAAAGGCTCCTTTGTGAGGGTGATGTAGTCCTTCTCATCATCAAGGCACTACACACACCGACCTCCAAAGCTATATCTTGTGAGAAGGGCCAGGAAGTTGCCTCCCTGGCTCTCATCCACCCATGTATACAACTGATAATGTGTCCTCAAGTACTCATGCACAACAATAATCTCCTCATGTGTACATCCAAGCTTTCCCATCTTGTATTTCGTCAACCGAAAGTCATATATGTCGCATACCTACAAAAGCATGTGATGCCAGTTGGATCTCTACTTGTATAGCCTTCCCCAACCACTGGTTTAGAAGAATTTCTAGAATCCCCCTTTCATCAACAACTCCATGGTGAGGTTCCTCAGTAGAAGATGCACCTATCATACTCCTCAAGATGTGTGAAACTGCCTTTCCACCTTCATCTTTTTTCCTAGCTCTCGCAACAAAATCAATCATCCTCTTCTCCTTCATTGCTTGGTTCATACATCCAAGTTCCCTTTTCCCCACATAATCATGCTTCACACCTGGGTCCTTTGGATAAAAATTCATCGAAGCAATCCTAAGTTGATATCCCAAGTGACTCTTCCTATTCATCAAAACAATCATGGTCTATTCTCCAGCTATGATCAAGAGTATGTCTTGGTCCACCATTAGTATGCTGTGTGCAACTATCAAGAAATCTCGCCCCAACACCATCGCATGATCATCCATATCAATCATGCTCAAATCCAACCTTCCAAATCATGAACCAACTCTCACTTGTGTGTTCTTCAAAACAACTATCACAACTTTCAGGATAGAGTTTATGGCCTTGAAAACGCTTGACTCTTTCTCCATTTCATCTTTCCTCCCAAAACATGTTGATGCCTTCCTACTAAGGAAACTATGTGTATTCAATGTAGAAAACTTCTTGACATGTGCGGTTACCTGGACAAAACTCAACCTTACATCATCTCCATCCTCCCTAGTCTTTGTCTTGCATCTTATCTCAACAACCTTTTTCAATAATTCAACCTCAAAGGGGTCTTTCGACTTATGCCTCAACCTAACTATCCTCTTAAGGTATGATATCTCCCCTTTTAGTTCAACTAATCAACTCAATCCTGGTCTCACTTGAGTCCCTTCAAGCTTCTCCTTCATCGCATCCTGCACATGTGCACCTACTTAGCACACATTGACTCCCTCCACTCGAAGTGACCCAATCATCCAAAAATCTTCTTTCAAGGCTCGGTGATATGCTCCAAGTCTATCAATGTAATCAAGCTTATCTTCTTCTATAACAATGGGTTTATGATCAACAAAGTCCCTCTTGATCTTGCCCTCAAGTCCCATAACTTTAGCCTAAGACATGATACTTCTCTCCCTTAGTCGAACTCATTCATCCATGAGTTCTTGGAGTCTTTGGTCACCCTATTGTATCTTCTCATAAAGTTCTTCAAGTTCAACAGTCCTTCCATGAAGATTACCCAAGCTCTTCCACATGTCCACTATCTTATCTCCAATGTGCCCCAAGAGTTCCCACTCTTGTATAAGAGCCTCATAGTGCTTATGCTTCTTGTCCTTCCAATAACTTGTCATGTCTTCAAGATTTTGAAAATCTCTTTCTGCCATCTTCATCCATTCCGCAAGTTCAAGTCTTCACTACCTGCTTCACCTTCAATATTCATCAAGCTTAACTCGCCCTGAATCAAGCTCTAATACCATCTATCATGCCCCTATCCTAGTAGTAGTCTTTCAACCACACATAGGCGGGTGCGACACCACTGCACTTTTTGTTTTCATCAATACTAGAGTGTATGGACTACGCCTAACTCCAACACTTAGCCAATTTTCCAATTCTTCAAGTGTTAACAATCATGAAACATAATAAAATTTAACTTTCATTATAGTTCATCATCATTATTATGCAAGCAGAAGTCATAATCCATACAAGTATAATGCACATATACTTGGGAGGGAAAACTCCCGTAAAGTCTACCCAATATAATATACAACTATAATTTACAATATCTTACAATTACAATTTTACAATAGTCATGTGCTACCAACTTCCTTGGCCTGTACAATCCACCAAGTGTCGTGTCACAATCTTGCAGCTACTCGACTTCCTATTGCCCACATAAGTTATGAGGAAACCCCAAGTTTCCTTGGCTAAGAAAAAATTATGTAGTTTCATTGTTGCATCGAAACTTTCGTCATTTGGTTGCCCGGTCGTAAGCCCTACTGCACTCTACCATGCCCAAACCTTTTGTCGCATTGTTCACTGCGCATGGGTTTGTGTCGCCCTTGGGTTTGCACGCCCTCGGGTCTGCACACACTCGAGTCAGGCTGAGCAACCAACTCTGCATCTGCGCCCTTAGCGTGGGTCCCCTGTGCCCTATGACACCCACCGGGTTGGGTCTACATGCCCGCCCATGCCCTGGGATGCTCTCGGGTTGGGTCGCTCGCCCACGCCCTACAACGTCGCCCACAGTCTAGTAACTCATCCACCCACCTACGATTCGCCCAAAGTAATCTAACCTTTTTGTGCCTCCCTTGCCCTTCCCCTATCTCTATGATTTCAAAGAAAGTCCGTTGGTCGAATGATGCCTCCAAGTGCTCACACACTTCTCCAATATATGGGTCGAGTGCCTCCCAACCGTCGTGCCCATTCGACCTTCTCCATGGTTGAGCTAACCTTCTGCACGTCGGCCTACACACCTCAATCGTCGGCTCTCCAGCTTTTAATACGTCGGCCTTCTTGATTGCACACCCACGCTGGTCATATAAATTTGGTCTCCCTGTCGCATAGTTTGGCCAACACTCCATCACATTTCTATCGCGGGTCACCCATGTCACCCTCCACTGTAGCACAACCTCTGCACATCTTACCAGGCACTTGTCGGTCTCGCTCACCACTATGGGCGTGCACCCGCCCATCACCTTTAACCGACATGCTTTACACACAACTCGACGCACATAGGGGCACACCCATTTTTGACAAGGTTAATCCTCTCCACGGATAGAGATGATCCCTCTAGTCCAATGAGTGAGTCTAGCAACTGAAGTGAAAATCAACTAGATATATTCCTAGGTTATAATTGAAAAGAAGAACGAAAGAGATGGCCTACCTCATTCTGATGTTATTCTAATTTCCTTTGTTGAGGGCCTCGAATCGCTTATGTCACGTACTTGTTCTTGTTTCTATCAATATTTATGTGCCTACAAAAGTGATCAAGAAACAACAAAGCATGCCAAAACCAATAGAAAATCCAATAACAACCTACTTAACTGATCAAGGAATGTCAAGCTAAATATTACATGAACATATATATTTTAGGAATATGAACCAACAATTGGATATTATAGGAAATAAAGGGAAGCTTACAACCAAAGCCTTGATGTTGAAAGGCTCTCCTTGAGTGCTAATCCAAGTCCAAGCTAAGAACTCTCCAAGCACTCCTTCTCTATGTCAAATGAATAGCATCTAGGCACAAGCTTAGCATAAGGGTGCACCAAGTCAAATGAATAGCATCTAGGCACAAACTTAGTATGAGGGTGCAAAAATACATAGACCAACCATTTGGGAATAGGAGAGGATGAATTTATAGGCTGGGAAAGGGAGTTAGGACCTATCCAAAGATAGGATCCGATCCTCATCTCAAGGAGGTACCTCATAGGGATAAGATAAAGAGGTCAAGTTGAGAGGATTCGACCTCATCTATGTGAAACAACTTCCAGCGCGTCGCTCTGGAAGCTTCTAGATCATGAAGCTTCTCATCCTTTTTGGGAAAATTACCTTTTTGGGATCATCGTGGGTATGCAAGGGAACAGAGCGATCCTATCACTGGTCAAACACAGTGAAACAGGAAACCATCATTGTTTTAAGCCTCATAAGAGCGATGACTCTCATTTTAGGGTTTTAAGAACAATATCTTCAGAGAAAGCTCAAGGCATTTTCCAATCAAAGTCTTAGGAGGAATCTGAGTTGTATACATGGATGAGTATAATTTATATTGGTCATGTTTCAGGCACTTTGGGGTATGTCATAGGGAAGTGCAAGAAGTGTGAAAAAATATTGTGTAACAGATGCCCCCTAAAGCATGAAGGTAGAACGAGGAGTGATGGCTGAGATTCTTTACAATCTCTTGCAAGGATGAGGACATGCACTGTCAGAGACCTGCAAATCAAGGACGCATATACCTATACATATCTGAAATCAAGACATGAATCAATGACATGGACGCAGTCATCCGGATGATCAAGACTATATGAAAAGATCCATGGTATGGGTGCAACCATCTCGATAACAAGGATCATCATAAATATAAAGTCCCATGGTATGGTCACAACCATCTATATAGTATAAGCATGTGTACAATCATGAAAAACATATAACTCCACACAACCTGAGTCATATCAGACAAGACTCAGGGTCTTGCACTTTATCATGACTCGATTAAATTATGAATTCTAACATGCGAAAGAAAGTGTTGAAGTCAAACATGCTAGAAAACCACCTGATTACCAGCCAATGATGTGGACCGTTAACAGGTACGAGAGAAACCATCAATAATGACAATGGATTTCAAGGTACAACAGTACAATCTAGGAATGTGAAAATGAAGCTAAGGTCGAACACTCGTGGAATCACCTGATCGAAAGCCAATGATGAAGACCTATCATCGGATGTGAAGAACTGGCCATTAGGGCATGCCACCTCTAGGGTACTAAAAGGGAGTTTCTAAGTCATGGTCCTAGATAATGAGTTGAAGTCGACAAGAAACAACCCATCGAAGGAGGGCAATGATGAATCCCCCATCATCGACATGAAACAAGGAATAAAGTAAAATAATTTTCAATAATGTAGGAGTGACTCAAAAAATGTATAGGTAAATAACTGCAGATTGGACTTCTCTTGAACATTGACGACACGACTCTAGAGTGTGGCATCATCTGACTCGATATAGGACTAAAGGTCATGATGAAAAAATGGGATAGTCAAATAAGAGGCAAAATGGATCACCGAAAACCTAGAGGACAAGTGACAGAGATAAGATATCCCAAACCCGACATGAGAGCAGAAGAGTTTCATGTTCAAGAGTGGCATGCTGCCTACACAAAGGAGGTTTCATATTCATTTTTCCCCGCTATTTCTAGCGAGTACCCCAATTATTTTTATCTCAAGCTTGAAGCGGATAGTATATGCTCATCAAGTAAGTTCATTCTTTGAATGAATCCATCCTAGTAAGTTTTATGAGCCCTAGGAAGGAGAAGCTCAGTTTCATCAAGGTGACGAGTCTTTCATCGTGAAATTTTAACAAGTCTAACGTAAGAATAACTTGGTATCTTATTCATATTTAGAGAGTTTGAAAAAGAGATGAAAAAGAAAACTCCATCATGTCGCTTTTCGTAATTTGTATCTTGAATACAGAAAGGTAGAAAACAATATTCAAGAGAACCTCTTGACCATCTCGATCAAGGTGTACCTATTTTGTAAATAGTCAATCTCAGACCCAAAAAGGGGTAAACTTATACTAAGGTGACGTTGATTCAATTACTTTAACGAGTTCAAAATGGCAAGTACTCGACAATCTTTTCAGTTTTCGAGAGTCAAAAAAGAGCTCAAAGATGACTCCAAGGGGGGTTCATTTTTCATTTATTTAATGAGTCCGAAAAAGAGATAAAATAAAACTCGCAAGAATGAGTCAGTAATGATTATTTTTCATTTGAAGGTACCTGTAACTGCACAAAGAAACACACTCATTACTAATATCAAGAAAAAACATTAAAATATTACGAAAATATCGACAAAATGACTTGTAAAACTTATAAATAACCAAAAGTAATTTTATTTTTTACCATTTTACCATAGTAAGCTTTGAAAGTGCATTTGTGCCCTAATTTTCTCAATTTTCAAGTGGTCATTGCAAGAGATCTAGAGTGCCATTTCATGAACATTCTGCAACAGGTAAGAGGCCCACCCCTACTCTTGCATTTTATCATTTTTTATGTATTTTAAATGGTAATTTTTACGCTATAATGGAGGATTTTTAATTTTTAGGGCGCAAATGATCATCGCAAGTATGCTCATTGGACCCACGATGATTGTGCTCGAGTCCAAAGGCTCACACAATGCCATTGCTATGTTTGTAAAAACAGGTGCGATGGCGCCGAGGCAAAGTTTTTGGAAGGGAAAACCCACTTTTCAAGCAAAAATTTATGATTTTAATCCATGAAAAAAACATTAATTGGTGTTAAATTATTTTTTACAGGAGATCATGGTCTTGGGATGGAAGGAAAGAGGCCATGAGGCCGAAGACCACCAAGAAGCTCAGAATCTTGAATGCATAAACACTCTCAGGAACTGCAGGCTTCTAAAGTTCTTCAGGGCCATAGGGTTAAGGGATCAAATGGCATTGTTGCCTTACTTTATCAGTCTCTAGGATGCAGATCATGAGATATTCATCATAAAAGGCCAAGAACTAGAACTTGAGGATATGGATATCTACTTCATCACAAGGTTGTCCCGATGAGGGGAAGTGATCCAACTCTTTGGATCTTTCCAAGGAGGTGAAAGTACAAGGACTTTAGTCGAGAGGCATTGTCTAGGTTCCGAAATGGCCAATGGAGGGGAGGTGAAGATAGTGACAATTACCAACAACCTCGCCTTGAGAACAATTTTTTTCACTATGGCACGTGTATCCAGTACACAAGCCTTGCATGAGGCTCCAAAATCCCAATTCTAGTAAGCTATTGCATGTTTGACTCCCACCATATTTAACTGGTGTGGAGGCCTTATTTAAAATATGAAAAGGCAACTAACCAAGGGGAAGTACGGACACCTGAAGCAATTTGGGTTCGGATCAATGCTGGTGACCTTATTTTTAGAGCAAGTGCCCTTATTCTGGTACCAGTGAGTAGAGGTACAATATCTTGCCCCCTAAGATCCGAGACTCGTGAGATGGAGTCAACTCATGCCTCGAGGAGGAACGAGTCAACATATGCATTACCCACCACAATTCTTCATTTGGCTAGAATGAGAACTACTCGTGGTAGATGATTATGCTTATGTCGGCACATATTTCAAGTGGAATCCAGATCTACCTCTGCCACTATGAGACCAGTGGACTAATGCAGGTAAAAACTTTATTTTTGGATTTTTTCAAAATTTTATGATTTTTTGTAGGATTTTAAACTGAGACTCGACTTGTGCTAAATGTCCAAACGTGGGACCAAAGAGACCACCAGGCATGTAACCAATAACATGGCGAGTTGCACATCAGATAGTGGGTGCAAACTATGAAGAAGGGGAAAACCCCTTAGCTGAGATGGAGTGCAATCTGGAGGTGATAACTCGAGGAGTCCCATAGTATGCCACTATTGATGATGTTCCACTGCATTAGCAGAGACACACATTGGGAGTATTTCGACTGTTAGGTTGAGTGATCAAAGCAGTCTCATGCTATCATGAGCATTGTGCAGGCTGATAGCCTTTCTAGATCTTTTACACATTTTGTAGGCTTTAAGAGCCAAGTGTCCCAAAACACTCTATTTTTACACTCTAATAGATGTGATATATATATATAATCTATATTAATATATATATAATATATATGTAATATATTAGCATGTTTATTTTTACTTATGTGTCCATAATATGATCAGTTTTATAAATGACACAAATGACTATCAAGAACAAAATTTTCTAATGCATCTCTTAATGTATTTAAATTACGCGTGGAATATGTTGATATGTTATGAAATAAAAATTTATTTCTAGTAATCTAACACGTAGATACATATGCAATATTTGTGGATTTCTTAATGAGTAATGATTGTTTAATTGTGACACAACACGTTGTGAATCCAACTTGACAACTAAATCCCTAATGCCAAGAGAAACAACTTCTGACAAGAGTTTAATAACTGCATTGTATTCAGAAATATTATTAGTTGTTCGACCAAGGTATATACCTTGTAAGTTAATTAGCTTGCCATTAGGGTCATAGAGTACCCATGCTACGGAAGATAGGTTCTGTGTGATACGACAAGCACCATCAGTGAAACCAATGTAATAGCTTGACGACATCTGCAAACTGAGTGGAACACACAGTAAGCAGAAAAAACACATGTCTGTTGATCCGAGTTTACTCAACTTTTGGATTTAACCAAGATCTTTTACTTTCGTGATGTGATTAGAATTGCTTTTAAAAGAGCATAAAGGAACAAAGATGCATGTTGTAAAGAAGAGAGAACATGATAAGAATCAACAACATATAACACAGGACGTTGATAATGGAGTTCATACAGGAGGGACGATGTCTCCGGGCCCAGTGTCAAGATGGTGTAGGCTATTACATTAAGTGCTGGAAAGAGTGATGATGTACATGCATGTTTTTTCTCTATCATGCAACGAATATGCCCTCACGCAAGAGTGGATCTAAGAGATGTTCCGTTGCAGGAACTCTAATTCACAAAAGGACTCCTATCGACATGACATAATTTCACGTATGATAATAATGAGCATCCTACCATCGTGGCATAAAATGGATCTCAAACATAGATGGCAACAACATGAGTATCCCTTTAACGTGATGACAAAGGGATCTCAATCAAAACATGGCAATAAGTACATCTCACATCAAGAACAAAACAAGATCCCACATCAAACATCAAACAGGGATCTATACAGCACAATGCATCTAAAGCAAAGAGATAAAGAAGTACATGATCGCACTGCACATACCTCACATCAAGGAGTTATCTAAAGAAGAGTATGATAAATTGTTGGATCTGGTTGTACCATCAATCTCACGGAATCAAATCTCATGGAAATGATTACTTGCACATTGAATGCTCACACCTACACTCCACTTTGAAAAGTGGCCAAAAAATTGAATGACCAAATGGAAAATCTGATTGCACCATCAGATTCGTGGCGTCGAATAGTGTAAAATCAATTGTCAAATTTCTGAATTTTGAGAAAGTGAAAATCTGGGGCTACAGGAATCTTTTAGATTCCCACTAGATTCCTCAAAGATTCCCTCCTCCAAGTCATCTAAAGATCTGCTGCTCAGATCAAAATTATATTTAAACCATCAAGTTTGTGTCATTGAGAGATGTAGGATCGACATAAGGTTTGTCGAATTTGGACACTAGCAAAACTTTGCCCTCCTGAAAATTTGGCTCAATCAGGGTTCTGCCTGCTCTTTTCCAAGCTGATGGTTCCACCTAGAAAAATTCATTAAAAATGTTCTCTTGATTTCCGTGCTCTTCCTTTGCCTCCGTGCATTGAGCAAATCAGGGTTCATATGTCATTTCATCGATGGAGTATACAAAACGAGGGTTGTTATCCCGTTAGTGAAAACACCAAATTTGGCGCGGGCAGGTCGGGGTTTCCAACCCTACCAACCCTCCTACTTGGCACATTAACAACACATAACTGTTTTATTTTTTAATTAGGGTGTAATTATCAAATTTAACAATGGTTAATTGTTTTGGTAACCATTTTTTGTCTTAAATATGGTGCGCATTTATGGTTTCGGTTTTGGTACATGGCGTTGTTGGTTTTTAGTGTATGCCATATGGGGCCACCAGCTGTGGGTTTAACTCCCATCGGCCTCTTCATTTATGTATGTAGTATGGAGGTGGTGCGTGGGTTGGGTCCACCGGAGGTGGCCCACCCACCACCCATAAAATATATTTGTTATATGGTGTTGGTTGGGGCCGGTGGAGGTCATGGCTCGTCAGCCATTTTTAACTAAAACTTTGTTATGTAATGGTTCTTAAATATATGTTGGTTGTTGGGGGGGTGGTAGGGTTGGTGGCCCGCCACCCCATAAAATATTTTTAGTTTTTATTTTTTTATATAATAATAGAATTTTTTATTTTGTCTAATATAGGGGATATTAGACAAATTAACGACCCAACAAATTCACCTGCTTTCAAGAGTTAGGTTTCATGCCCTGGGTTCAGTAAAATTGTAGGATAATTAAACCTAGCCCACATCCCAGCTTTGACCAAAAATTTGATTGGATCGTTCTCCCTCATACGAGCTCAGATTTGAGTGACATTCGCACCATTGGAATTAGGACGACGAACACTTCGATCTGGTGTTGGTTTGGAAGTAATCTGACTACTTTGAATTTTGCCCCTTTCTAAGTCCTCTGGGACTTCTGCCTGTGTTTGGAGCCACCTGGATCAATCCTCCCCACTGAGGAAATTTTGGTCCTCCAAAAGCATGAAAAATAATCTGCAACTTCTTTGTACCTTGTATGCACTTACAAATGTCTGATAAGTCTTCCTTCCTTCTCCTTCACCTTTGTCCTTTGGAGTCATAAGCGGTGAGCTGACACTTGCACCTCTACAAACTTGTAGTACAATTTTTGCAAATTACATGCTTAATTCACATGACCAACTAATGATCCAAGCATCCCATACTTGCCATGATTTTATAACACATACTCAATGGTCAAGTTTACATCAAAATGGAATCAATACCCCAACTATCAAAATAAGGCCAACATATCATTGTTGCTTCAATAAGTGATGGAAAATACATCATAAGTATAACACATGATTTACAAAAATAAGGCCAAGCACTACTTTTGTTTTGACATGTGATGGAAACACAACATCACGTTCACAGTTTAAAATGCATCGCAAAATAATGATCAAACATCATTGTTGCTTAACAGGTGATGGAAAACACATCATCACTTTTACATCTTAAAATGCAACAAATGATTTACAAAAACATGGCCATGACATTCTACCATGCCTAGAAGAACCATTTCTCACTTATCAATTTTAATGGGTTGTTTCCTTTTGGCGCATTCGCTAGTCGACCAATCGTTTCATCTGGTTCATGCACCGAACCTTTATCGTTAAGGTGCTCCTCGGGATGGAGCCTCCAACAAGTGGCTCTTTGATGGTCACTTATATTAAAATGACTGCAATACATCTTCTTCCTCCGGATCTACTTAACATGTTTCTTTACCTGTTGTTGAGAGGGTCTTTCATGCCTCCTCCTTTTGTGTGCTTCTATTCTTTTCCAACACTTAGAAAATGTATGGTTATGTAATCCACAAAAGGTACTTGTTTTTCAATACCATGTTTTATGTTCATCATTAACAACATGATTATAGTCAAAATGAACATTCGAATATCGAGATTGGTTATACCTTTCCTTTCCATTTCTGGTGTCATTATGGTGATGAGAGCTTGCCTCAGCTCTTTCCTTGCAATGGGCATTGCCATGGGATGATGGTGATGAGTTCCCATCATTCCCTTCCCTTGAAAATTTCAACGATGTCTCGGAAGCATCTGACACCTTTGAGCATTATCCTTTGGTGTATCCCAAGCCTGAAAATTGAGGTCTCTGCACAACCTCCAGTGGTTGAGTTATGCCTTGGTTATTAACACCAAGTTCTTCTTCCTCCTTGTACCTCATCCTGGTAAGGAGCCTCATGTTTGTCCCTGTAATTGGTATCTCCACATCTCCAATAGAAATCATACTATGTGAAGATGAAACTCAAAGTAAATAAACATCTTTTACCTCCATTGTCGAGTTGGAAAGAAATGATGAGGGTCTCTCATCATCTGTTGTTGGTGGTTCGCTTGTTGTCTTGGCAGATTCCCCAACTTCTTTCCTGACATACCAAGTACTGCCTGATGGGGTAATTCCTCTACTTTGATGGGGTTGACAATGCCTTGGCCATTAACGCCCAAGCCTTTTCCTTCATACCCTGTTCTCTTCAACAATTTGGATCCAATTCGTGTAGTATGATTTTCAAATACAGCGAAATCATCATCAGGGAACATACACGAATTCAGAGAATTACTTCTTACCTCACATGGGTCACATTGTAGCTTTTCCAAGGCCTCGTCCTTACCTTGTAGCTATTGTAGAAAGATTTGTTTTTCCTCTTTCTCTTCATGTAGAAGCATCTTCAATTCAACGTTCTCTGTTTGAAGATTCTAGTTGTTGTGCTTCAATTCTTCCAGGGCCTCTTCTGTGGCTCGCAACTGAATCTGCAATCGCTCTTTTTCCTCTATCACGTTTTGTAGAGCTTCATACATCATTTCCATCTTTTGGGAAATTATGAGCATGGTCTCGTACATCACTTTGTCATCCTCCATCATTGCACGTTCCATTGTTCATGCTCACAATTCACATTCATGCAAAGATTGCTCTGATACCAAACTTGATCCAAGTTTACTCAACTCCTGGATTTAACCAAGATCTTTTACTTTCATGATGTGATTAGAATTGCTTTTAAAAGAGCATAAAGGAAAAAAGATGCATGTTTTAAAGAAGAGAGAACATGAAAATAATCAACAACATATAACACAAGACGTTGATAACGGATTTCGTCCAGGAGGAACTGTCTTCGGGCCCGATGTCAAGATGGTGTAGTCCACTGCACTAAGTGCTAGAAAGAGTGATGATGTACATGCATGTGCTTTCTCTATGATGCAAGGAATATTCCCTCACGCAGGAGTGGCTCCAAGAGATGTTTCGCTGTAGGAACTCTCATTCACAAAAGGATTCCTATCAGCATGACATAATTTCACGTATGATAATAATGAGCATCCCGCCATCATGGCATAAAAGGGATCTCAAACATACATTGCGACAACATGAGTATCCCATCAACATGACGACAAAGGTATCTCAATCAAAACATGGCAATAAGTACATCTCACATCAAGAACAAAACAACACGCCATATCAAACATCAAACAGGGATCTATATAGCACAATGCATCTCAAGCAAAGAGACAAAGAAGTACATGATCTCACTGCATGTACCTCACGTCAAGGAGTTATTTGAAGAAGAGGATGATAAACTGCTGGATTTGGTTGTACCATCAATCTCACGGTATCGAATCTCATGGAAATGATTGCTCGCACATTGAATGTTGACACCTGCACTCCACTTTGAAAAGTGGCCAAAAAATGGAATGACCAAATTGAAAATTTGATTGCACCATCAGATTTGGGGCGTCAAATAGTGTAAAATCGACTGTCAAAATTTAGAATTCTGAGAAAGTGAAAATATGGGGCTACATGAATCTTTTAGATTCCCCCTAGATTCCTCAAAGATTCCCTCCTCCGGGCCATCTAAAGGTCTGCTGCTCAGATCAAAATTTTGTCTGCGCCATCAGGTTCGTGTCACTGAGAGTTGTAGGATCGACAAAAGGTTTGTCCAATTTGGTCACTGCCAAAACGTTGCCCTCCTGAAAATTTGGCTCAATCAGGGTTCCGCCTTCTCTTTTCCAAGCTCATGGTTCCACCTCCAAAAAATAATTAAAAATGTTTTGATTTCCGCACTCTGAATTGGCCTCTGTGCACTGAGAAAATGAGGGTTTATATGTCATTTCGTCAGTGAAGTATTCAAAACGAGGGTTGTTAGCCCGTTGGTGAAAACACCAAATTTGGCCTACATAGGTCGGGGGTTCCAACCCCACTAACTCCCCTACTTGGTGCATTAACAACAAATAACTGTTTTATTTTTTAATTAGGGCACCGTTATTAAATTTAGCAACGGTTAATTGTTTTGGTAACCGTTTGTTGTATTAAATATGGTGCGCATTTATGGTTTGGATTTTGGTACATGGTTTTGTTCATTTTTAGCGTATGCCATATGGGGCTGCCGTGTGGGTGGGGCCGGTGGAGCCGCCAGCCATGGGTTCAACTCCCACCGGCCTCTTTGTTTATGTATGTATTATGGAGGTGGGGCGTGGGTCGGGTCCACCAGAGGTGGCTCACCCACCGCCCATAAAATATATTTGTTATACAGTGTTGGTTGGGACTAGTGGGGGTCATGGCCCGTAGGCCATTTTTAATTAAAAAATTGTTATTTAATTGTTTTCAAATATATTTGGTCGTTCGGGGGGTCGCGGGGTGGTGGCCTGCCATAGCATAAAAATAATAGATATTAAGATATAGATTATAGATATATATAATATATATTATATATATATATAATATATATATATAATATTATTATATGTATATATATATATATCATATATTATGTATAAATATATATATATAATATATATATATATATATATATATTATATATATATATATATTATATAGATAATATATAATATATATATATATAATATATATTATATATAGAGAGAGAGAGAGAGAGAGAAAAGAGAGAGAGAGAGAGAGAGAGATATTAATAATAGATTTTTTTTATTTTGTCTAATATAGGGGATATTAGACAAATTAATGACCCAACAAATTCACCTGCTTTCGCGAGCTAGGTTTCATGCCTCGAGGTCAGTCAAATTGTAGGATACTTAAACCTGGCCCACAACCCAACTTTGACCAAAACTTTGACTGGCTCGTTCTCCCTCATACAAGCTCAGATTTGATTGTCGTTCACACCGTTGGAATCAGGGCAACGAGTGCTTCAGAATAGGATCAACTTATTCCTTGACTTTCTTTACTGCCGAAATACTAGGATGATGGCGATGCCTTCGCTCCTTACCAACCCATTCTTTAAAGCAGGAAAACTAGTGGAGGATCATTGGAAGAGATGCCACAGATATATTCTCAACAACCGTCAGCGCTGGTTTGGGATCAATCTGACCACTTTGAATTTTGCCCCTTTCTAAGACCTTTGGGACTTCTTCCTGTGTCTAGAGCCACCTAGATCAATCCTCCTCGCTGAGGAGATTTTGGTCCTCCAAAAGCATGAAAAATAATCTACGACTTCTCTGTACCTTTTCTGCACTTACAAATGTTTGATAAGTCATCCTTCCTTCTCCTTCACCTTTGTCCTTTGGTGCCATAAGTGATGAGCCGACACTTGAACCCTCTGCAAACATGGAGTAAAATTTCTGCAAATTACATATTTAATTCACATGACCAACTAATGACCCAAGCATGCCATACATACAACGAGTTTATAACACATACTCAGTGGTCAAGTTTACATCAAAATGGAAACAATACCCCAGCTATCAAAACAAGGCCAACCTATCATTGTTGCTTCAACAAGTGATGGAAAACACATCATCACTGCAACACATGATTTACAAAAATAAGGCCAAGCACTATTTTTGTTTTGACAAGCGATGGAAACACAACATCACTTTCATAGTTTAAAATGCATCACAAAATAATGACCAGACATCATTGTTTCTTAACAAGTGATGGAAATCACATCTTCACTTTTACATCTTAAAATGCAACAAATTATTTACAAAAGCATGATCATGACATTGTATCACGCCTAGAAGAACCATTTCTCACTTATCAATGTGAATGGGTCGTTTCCTTGTGGCACATTCGTTGGTCGAACAATCATTTCTTCTGGTTCATGCACCGACGCTTTGTCTTTAAGGTGTTGCTCTAGATGGAGCCTCCAACAAGTGGCTCTTTCATGGCCAACTTTGTTGCAATGGTTGCAATACATCTTCTTCCTCTAGATCTACTTAACATGTTTCTTTACCTGTTGTTGAGAGGGTATTTCATTCGTCCTCCTTTTGTGTGTTGCTATTCTATTCCAACACTTAGAAAATGGATGGTTATGTAACCCACAAGAGGTACATGTTTTTAAATGCCATGTTTTACGTTCATCATTAACAACATGATTATAGTCGAAATGAACATTCGAATATTAAGACTGGTTTTACCTTTCCTTATCGTTTCTGGAGTAATTATGGTGATGAGAGCTTGCCTCGACTCTTTCCCTACAATGGGCACTACCATGGGATGATGATGATGAGTTCCCATCATTCCTTTCCCTTGACGATTCCAACGATGTCTGGGAAGCATCTGACACCTTTGAGCATTCTCCTTTAGTGTATCCCAAGCCTACAAATCGAGGTCTTTTCACAACCTCCAATGGTTGAGTTATGCCTTGATTATTAACACCAAGTTCTTCTTTCTCCTTGTACCTCGTCCTGGTAAGGAGAATCATGTTTGTCCTTGTATTTGGTATCTCCACATCTCCAACAAAAATCATACTATGTGAAGATGAAACTCAAAGGAAATCAACATCTTTTACCTCCACTTTCGAGTTGGGAGGAATTGATGAGGGTCTCTCAAAATCTGTTGTTGGTGGTTCGCTCGCTGCCTTGGCGGATTCCCCAACTTCTTTCCTGACATACCCAAGTCCTGCCTGATGGAGTAATTCCTCCACTTCGATGGGGTTGACAATGCCTTGGACATTAACGCCCAAGAATTTTCCTTCATGCCCCATTCTCTTCAACAATTTGGAGCCAATTCTTATGGTATGATTTTCAAAAATAGTGAAATTATCATCAAGAAACATACATGAATTCGGAGAATTATTTTTTACCTCACATGGGTCACACTACAGCTTTTCCAAGGCCTTGTCCTTAGCTTGTAGTTGTTTTAGCAAACTCTGTTTTTCCTCTTTCTCTTCAATGTGTAGAATCATCTTCAATTTAGCATTCTTTGTTTGAAGATTCTGGTTGTTGTGCTTCAGTTCATCTAGGACCTCTTTCATGGCTTGCAATGAAGCTGCAATCGCTCCTTTTCCTCTATCTCTTTCTGTAGAGCTTCATACATCATTTCCACCTTTTGGAAAATTATGAGCATGGTCTCATACATTTCTTTGTCATCCTCCATCTTTGCACGTTCCATTGCTCATGCTCTCAATTCACATTCATGCAAATATTGCTCTGATACCAAACCTTATCCGAGTTTACTCAACTCTTGTATTTAACCAAGACCTTTTACTTTTTTGATGTTATTAGAATTTCTTTCAAAAGAGAATAAAGGAACAAAGATGCATGTTTTAAAGAAGAGAGAACATGACGAGAATCAACAACATATAACACAAGACGTTGATAACGGAGTTCGTCCAGGAGGGACTAGGTCTCCAAGCCCGGTGTCAAGATGGTGTAGGCCACTACATTAAGTGCTAGAAAGAGTGATGATGTACATGCATGTTTTTTCTCTACTATGCAAGGAATATTCCCTCACGCAGGAGTGGCTCCAAGAGATGTTCCACTGCAGGAACTCTCATTCACAAAAGGACTCCTATCAGCATGACATAATTTCACGTATGATAATAATGAGCATCTTGCCATCATGGCATAAAAGGGATCTCAAACATACATGGTGACAACATGAGTATCCCATCAACATGATGACAAAGGGATCTCAATCAAAACATGGACATAAGTACATCTCACATCAAGAACAAAACAAGATCCCACATCAAACATCAAACAGGGATCTATACAGCGCAATGCATCTCAAGACAAGAGACAAAGAAGTACATGATAACACTACATATACCTCACATCAAGGAGTTATTTGAAGAAGAGGATGATAAACTGCTAGATTTGGTTGTACCATCAATTTCATGGCATCGAACCTCATGGAAATGATTGCTTGCACATTGAATGCTGACACCTGCACTCCACTTTGAAAAGTGGCTGAAAAATGGAATGACCAAATGGAAAATATGATTGCACCATCAGATTTGTGGCGTCGAATAGTGTAAAATCGACTGTCAAATTTCTGAATTTTGAGAAAGTGAAAAATCTAGGGCTACAAGAATCTTTTATATTCCCCTTCGATTCCTCAAAGATTCCCTCCTCCGGGTCATGTGAAGATCTAATGCTCAGATGAAAATTCTGTGTGTGCCATTAGGTTCATGTCGCTGAGAGGTGTAGGATAGACATAAGGTTTGTCCAATTTATACACTGGCAAAATGTTGCCCTCCTGAAAATTTGACTCAATTAAGGTTCTACCAACTCTTTCCAAAGCTCATGGTGCCACCTGCAAAAATTAATTAAAAATGTTGTCTTGATTTCCGTGCTCTAAATTGGCCTCTGTGAACTAAGTAAATAAGGGTTTATATGTCATTTCGTCAGTGAAGTATTCAAAATGAGGGTTGTTAGCCCATTGGTTAAAACACCAAATTTGGCGTGGGCAGGTCGGGGGTTCCAACCCCACCAACCCCCCTACTTGGCACATTAACAACACATAACTATTTTATTTTTTAATTAAGGTGTGGTTATTAAATTTAGCAATGGTTATTTTTTTTGTAACCGTTTGTTGTATTAAATATGGTGCACATCTATGGTTTGGGTTTTGGTACATTGCGTTGTTGGTTTTTGGTGTATGCCATATGGGGTTGTCGCTTGGGTGGGGCTAGTGGAGCCGCCAGCCATGGGTTCAACTCCCACCAGCTTCTTCGTTTATGTATGTATTATGGAGGTGGGGCGTGGCCTGCGTACCGCCCACCACCCATAAAATATATTTGTTATATGGTGTTGGTTGGGGCCAGTGGGGGTCATGGCCCGTCGGCCATTTTTAATTAAAACTTTTTTATGTAATGGTTTTTAAATATATGTTGGTCATTCGAGGTTGGCAGGGTTGGTGGCTTGCCACCCATATATATAATATATATTAGTTTGTTATATAAAAATATTTTTTTGATTTTGTCTAATATAGGGGATATTAGACAAATTAACGACCCAACAAAATCACTCGCTTTCGGGAGCTCAGTTTCATGCCCCAAGGTCTGTCAAATTGTAGGATACTTAAACCTCGCCCACAACCCAACTTTGACCAAAACTTGGCAGGCATGTTCTCCCTCATACAAGCTTAGATTTGAGTGTTGCTAACACTGTTGGAATCAGGGCGACGAGCACTTCGATCTGGTGCTGGTTTGGGAGCAATATGACCACTTTGAATTTTTCCCCTTTCTAAGTCCTTTGGGACTTCTACTTGTATTTGGAGCCACCTAGATCAATCCTCCCCACTAAGGAGCTTTTGGTCCTCCAAAAGCATGAAAAATAATCTGCAACTTCTTTGTACCTTGTTTGCACTTACAAATGTCTGATAACTCATCCTTCCTTCTCCTTCACCTTTGTCCTTTGGAGCCATTAGTGATGAGCTGACACTTGCACCCTCTCCAAACCTGCAGTACAATTTCTACAAATTACATGCTTAATTCACATGACCAACTAATGACCCAAGAATCACATACATGCCATGAGTTTAAACACATAATGGTCAAGTTTACATCAAATGGAAACAATACCCCAACTATCAAAACAAGGTT
Source organism: Pinus taeda (assembly GCA_000404065.3). NCBI lineage: Eukaryota > Viridiplantae > Streptophyta > Pinopsida > Pinales > Pinaceae > Pinus > Pinus taeda. The sequence continues at coordinate 350,663 of APFE030396896.1, read as the reverse complement.
AACATACCATTGTTTCTTCAACAAGTGACGGAAAAACACATCATCACTACAACATGATTTACAAAAATAAGGCCAAACACTGTTTTTGTTTTGACAAGTGATGGAAACACAACATCACTTTCACAGTTTAAAATGCATCACAAAACAATGACCACACATCATTGTTGCTTAACAAGTGATGGAAATCACATCACTTTTACATATTAAAATGCAACAAATGATTTACAAAAGCATGACCATGACATTCTATCATTCCTAGAAGAACCATTTCTCACTTATCAATGTGAATGGTTCGTTTCCTTGTGGTGCATTCGCTGGTCGAAAAATCATTTCATCTGGTTCATGCACCGACACTTTGTCTTTAAGGTGTTGCTCTGGATGGAGCCTCCAACAAGTGGCTCTTTGATGGCCACCTTTGTTGCAATGATTGCAATACATCTTCTTCCTCCATATCTGCTTAACATGCTTCTTTACCTATTGTTTAGAGGATCTTTCATGCCTCCTCCTTTTGTGTGCTGATATTCTTTTCCAACACTTAGAAAATGTATGGTTATGTAATCCACAAAAGGTACATGTTTTTCAAAGCTATGTTTTACGTTCATCATTAACAACATGATTATAGTCGAAATGAACATTCGAATATCGAGACTGATTATACCTTTCTGTGTTGTTTATGGTGTCACTATGGCAATGAGAGCTTGCCTCAGCTCTTTCCCTGCTATGGGCACTATCATGGGATGATGATGATGAGTTGCCATCATTCCTTTCCCTTGATGATTCCAACGATGTCTCGGAAGCATCTGGAACCTTTGAGAATTCTCCTTCGGTGTATCCCAAGCCTGCAAATCGAGGTCTTTGCACAACCTCCAATGGTTGAGTTATGCCTTGGTTATTAACACCAAGTTCTTCTTCCTCCTTGTACCTCATCCTGGTAAGGAACCACATGTTTGTCCCTGTAATTCATATCTCCACATCTCCAATAGAAAACATACTATGTGAAGATGAAACTCAAAGGAAATCAACATCTTTTGCCTCCATTGTCGAGTTGGAAAGAACTGATGAGGGTCTCTCATCATCTGTTGTTGGTGGTTCGCTCGTTGTCTTGGTGAATTCCCCAAATTCTTTCCTAACATAGCCAAGTCCTGCTTGACGAGGTAATTGCTCTACTTTGATTGGGTTGACAATGCCTTGGCCATTAACACCCAAGAAGTTTCCTTCATACCCCATTCTCTTCAACAGTTTGGAGCCAATTCCTGTGGTATGATTTTCAAAAACAGCGAAATCATCATCAGGAAACATACATGAATTCAGAGAATAACTTTTTACCTCACATGGGTCACATTGCAGCTTTTCCAAGGCCTTGTTTTTAGCTTGTAGTTGTTGTAGCAAACTCTGTTTTTCCTCTTTCTCTTCATGTAGAAGCATCTTCAATTCGGTGTTCTCTGTTTGAATATTTTGGTTGTTGTGCTTCAGTTCCTCCAGGGCCTCTTCCATGGCTTTCAACTGAAGTTGCAATTGCTCCTTTTCCTCTATCTCTTTTTGTAGAGTTTCATACATCATTTCCACCTTTTGGAAAATTATGAGTGTGGTCTCGTACATCGTTTTTTCATCCTCCATCGTTGCATGTTCCATTGTTCATGCTTGCAATTCAGATTCACGCAAAGACTACTCTGATACCAAACTTGATCTGAGTTTACTCAACTCCCAGATTTAACCAAGATCTTTTACTTTCGTGGTGTGATTAGAATTGATTTTAAAAGAGCATAAAGGAACAAAGATGCATGCTGTAAAGAAGAGAGAACATGACAAGAATCAACAACACATAACACAAGACGTTGATAACGGAGTTTGTCCAGGAGGGACTACGTCTTCGGGCCCGGTGTCAAGATGGTGTAGGTTGCTACATTAAGTGCTAGAAAGAGTGATGATGTACAAGCATGTGTTTTCTCTATCATGCAAGGAATATTCCCTCACGTAGGAGTGGCTCCAAGAGATGTTCCGTTGCAGAAACTCTCATTCACAAAAGGACTCCTATTAGCGTGATATAATTTCACATATGATAATAATGAGCATCCCACCATCATGGCATAAAAGGGATCTCAAACATACATGGAAACAACATGAGTATCTCGTTAACATGATGACAAAGGGATCTCAATCAAAACATGGAAACAAGTACATCTCACATCAAGAACAAAACAAGATCCCACATCAAACATCAAACATGGATCTATACAGCACAATGCATCTCAAGAAAAGAGACAAAGAAATATATGATAACACTACATATACCTCACATCAAGGAGTTATTTGAAGAAGAGGATGGTAAACTGCTGGATATGGTTGTACCATCAATCTCATAGTGTCGAATGTCATGGAAATGATTGCTTGCACATTGAATGTTGGCACCTACACTCCATTTTGAAAAATGGTCGAAAAATGGAATGACCAAATGGAAAATCTGATTGCACCACTAGATTCACGGCATCAAATAGTGTAAAATCGACTATCAAATTTCTGAATTCTGAGAAAGTGAAAATCTAGGGCTACAGGAATCTTTTAGATTCCCCCTAGATTCCTCAAATATTCCCTCCTCCAGATAATCTGAAGGTCTGTTGCTCAGATCAAAATTCTGTGTGCACCATCAGGTTTGTGTCATTAAGAGGTGTAGGATCAACATAAGATTTGTCCAATTTGGACACTGGAAAAACGTTGCCCTCCTGAAAATTTGGCCCAATCAGGGTTGTGCCTACTCTTTTCCAGGCTCATGGTTCCACCTGCAAAAATTAATTAAAAATGTTGTCTTGATTTTCATGCTCTGCCTTGGCCTCCGCACATTGAGCAAATGAGGGTCTATATGTCATTTCGTCGGTGGAGTATTCAAAACGAGGGTTGTTATCCCGTTGGTGAAAACACCAAATTTGGCGCGGGCAGGTTGGGGTTCCAACCCCAACGACCCCCCTACTTGGCAAATTAACAACAAATAACTATTTTATTTTTTAATTAGGGAAAGGTTATTAAATTTAACAACAGTTAATTGTTTTGGTAACCGTTTTTTGTATTAAATATGGTGCGCATTTATGGTTTTGGTTTTGGTACATGGCGTTGTTGGTTTTTGGTGTATGCCATATGGGGCCGACGGAGCCGCCGACTGTGGGTTCAACTCCCCCTGGCCTCTTCATTTATGTATGTAGTATGGAGGTGGGGCATGGGCCGGGTCCACTAGAGGTGGTCCGACCACGACCCATAAAATATATTTGTTATGCGGTGTTGGTTGGGTCCGCCAAGGATCGTGGCTCGTCCAAAACTTTGTTATGTAATGGTTTTTAAATATATGTTGGTCATTGGGGGGTGGCAGGGTTGGTGGCCTGCCCCCCAATAAATATATATATATATATATATATATATATATATATAAATATATAATATATATTATATATTATATTTGATTTTGTATACTATATGGAATATTAGACAAATTAACGACCCAACAAATTCGCATGCTTTTGGGAGCTAGGCTTCATGCCCCGAGGTCGGTCAAATTGTAGGATACTTAACCTTGGCCCACAACCCAACTTTGACCAAAAATTTGACTGGATCGTTCTCCGTAATACGAGCTCAGATTTGAGTGTCATTCACACCGTTCGAATCAGGGCAACGAGCACTTCGATCTGGTGCTAGTTTGGGAGCAATCAGACCACTTTGAATTTTTCTCCTTTTTGAGTCCTCTAGGACTTCTGCCTGTGTCTAGAGCCACCCAGATCATCTGCAAAGAAAACAAACACAAGAAAACTCAAAATGCACAGTAATGAATTAACACACTAATGTACAAAAATGAAATTTACACAGATGGCCTCTCGTAAAAAGTTCATATGGAGTCCATTTTTAGACTCGGGTAATCAATCAACAGAGAATAAAACCGGAGTTTCATCGTTGACATGACGTGTAAGTATCGACTCGGCCAAACAATAGAATAAAACTCATAAAAGGCTATGCCCCCATGCCCCCTAGGCGAGTGAGGGTTACGAATCATAAGATAAAAACCCCATTATGATAATTGGAAAACGGTAGAGACTGGGTGAAAAAATATCATGAAAGGAGGCATGAAAAACTTGATCTCATGACAAGGAAAAGGTGCCCCCAATTGAAATATTTGGACAAGTTTAGGGTGAACTGAAATGTCAATGGGTAGGGTTTCAATAATGTTTCCCATATTACCCTCCGAGAGGACTTCATACACTAAGATAGGCATTTGAAGTGGAGGCATTGGACAATGAGAAACAAACGCTTCAAGACACGAAGGCATCTCACTGAGGTGAGGAAGAAATGAAGAATGATGATGGAGACTGTTCCAAGGATTTTTGTCCGGAGACATGACCTCAACGATATTCTCATCGGTGGGGAATGTCTCGTTCAAAGGATCCGGATAATCCCAAGAACCAAGCCAAGGAGATGGCACATATGTGTCCAGGTTAATACCAAAAACAGTTTGACTTTCTCAAGCGGCCATCGAAGCTAAGACAATTTATTGATAAGTTTTCTCCAATGGACTTAAAGGCATAGAATTTCCAAATAAATCAATCTGATCTAGAGTAGGAATAATCCAAGGATCCGTAAAAAACGAGATCATACTGATTGAAGAAACATTCAGAGGTGGGAGAGTAAAAGTACCCATTAAAGCAAAGTCTCTAAAGAGACCTGCCCCCACACTCTCATAAGGAATCTCAGTATTTCCCATGTAAGGGATGTTGTCGTTTGATGACCCAGAAGAAAAGAAGGATAGTTGATCGACGATGACAATTTTTCCTTCATGAGGAAAATGAAGCACCCAGAATAAAGAAGACAACACACAAAACATAGCATGCATCAAGATGCACCAGAGAAGAAGGTTTTATTTGAGATTCACATCTACAACTTCCACTTCTATTTCAACGGTCTTTCCTTCTAATGTAATCAACAAGTTTGTGAGAATACAATATGGACATGAACCTCTACCATCAAAGGCTTCCAAGGTGTTCGAGCACTGGTTAAGAGAAGAAGAGTTAATGGCTTTCCAACACAAAATCGACATAATTCAAGTAGAGGCACCTTCATCAATAATAGTTCGATGGATCGTCTTTCCTTCGATAAGAAACTGTATCAAAAAAGCAATCTGATGTGGAAGACGAGGAACATAATTTTCAAGATCAAAGGTAATCAAAATCAAATTGGAAGGATCAATAGAACCTATAACAGAAAACAGTGACTTTTGTTGCATTAGATAGGTTTGAAGAACCTCCAAGGCAGACATCGTCGAAGGTTCTTGAGCTAAATCCTCAACAATATTGTAGTGTTGTGTAACTCTAGCATTCAGATTATAAGATGATTTCAGAAGAACACCCTTGGGAGGTGGTTGGATTATGGATTCACTATTAGGGCACTCAATATGAATCAGACCAGAACTAGACGGAGTAGAAGTAGAAAGGATATCAGTCACTTCTTTCTCCACCATTTTCTTATGCATGGTTTGATAGTCCTTAGTTCGAGTAGTGATCACAATACATTATGAACCTTGCATCATGAAAACCTTGGAACTAGAGGAGGTAGAGAACTGCAGTTGGTCTACCAACTACATCTATTTAGAGGGAAAGGGTTATTTTAAAACAGCTTGAGTCCCTTTCAACAAGCGATTAATTTCAGAACGTCAGGGACAATCCTTGGTGTAATGATCTTCCTCATAGATGAGGCAAGCATATTTCAACTTTCTTTTAGAAGCATTATCAACAGATGATTTGGGTGGGTCCTATTTTGGGGCATCGACTTTTGCTTTACCTTTTTCCTTTTTCTAACCTCTAGAGGTCTTTTCTGATGTGGTAGACTGAACAACATGTACCTCAGAGGTTTTACAAGGACTGGATGAATTTTTCGATGGATTATTGGAACCAGTGCTTGAAACATATTTCTGCTTTGAAGAAGCTTTCGTGGAAGTCTAAGACACGGAACCAATCACACCATCCATAGGTGGTACATCTGGATACTTTGATGTTGTCAGATCCGAAGATGGCCTCGAAGCATCAGGAAACATCTCATACAACATGCCATATTGCGAATAGACTAAGTCTAGATACTTGGCACGAGCAACCGCTTTCACCTCAGTAACACATCCACCCATAGCTATATCCTTAGCAATCTTGTTAATGAATGATTTTGTAAACCATTCAGTCAACAACTCATCAGTAATCTCTATTTTATGAGGCAACGCTCAAGTCTCCATTCATGGATATGATCATAAATGTGGGTCGTGGTGTCTTGCTTAAGGGATTTAAGCAAAGGAGTGCCAGTTTCATACCGAACCAGCAATTGGAAGTGGGTGAGGAAGGCCATATCCAAAGAGTTGAAGTCAGCATAGGTACCTCGAGGTAACTCAGTATACCATTTTGTGGTAGCACCTATGAGGGTTCTCTGAAAGAGTCAAAGACAGATAGAATCATCGACATATGAATTGGAGGAGCACCATAGGTGATATGTTATCACATGGGCTTGTGGGTCCTCCTTAGATTTTCCCTCAAATTTTGGGTAATCGCTTGGAATTTTCATTGGAATTGTAGGCCAGTAAGGCGAATGAAGAATGGGATCATTCGTGAGCCTCATGACATCGGGTAGCTCCAATGTAGCCAAGAAAGGAAATTACATGTTAAACGACATATAGGGCCTTTGAGGAGACCCAAACTACGGTTCCAACCTTGCTGGTAAGGATGTTTCCCACACAATGGAGGATTTTTTCCATATGGGACCTGATTTTGTCCCCACTGAGGGTTACCTTGACCATAAGGTGGATTTGGTCCAGGGTAGGTTTGATATTGACCCACCATAGCCTGTTGATAAGCATTATACACAGCATATGGGTTATAAGGTTGTTGAACCTGTTGACCCTGGACATAAGGAGATTGACCCTGCTGTTGCAGGGTTTGACCTTGGGTTTGTAAAGGCTAACCTTGTTGATACACATATAAAGCTTGTTGTTGTGAAGGTTGACCTTGTTGCTGCAAAGGTTGACCTTGTTACTGCAAAGGTTGACCTTGTTGCTGCAAAGGTTGACTTTGCTGCTGTAAAGGTTGACCTTGTTGTTGTTTTAAAGGTTGGCCTTGTGAGTACAAAGGTTGAGTAGATTGTTGAACAAACTGAGTTTGCGGCTGCACAGGATGCTAAGACTGCGGCAGAGGTTGTCCCTATTGTTATAATAGTTTCCCTTGCTGCTGTAATGTTTTCCTTTACTGTTTTGAAGGTTTCCCTTGCTGCTGTGAAGCTTTCCCTTGCTACTACAAAGGTTGTCCTTGTTGCTGCAAGGGTAGCTGGACAATTCCTTGGGATATACCCTCTGGGTGTTGATAATTCCCGAATTGAATATGACCATATCCACCAAGAATAGTGGATTGACCAGGCTAGACATAAGCTCATTCTTGAGGAATGTAAGACAGATTAACCAAGGCTTGTGAACGATATGGGACATAAGCTTGTTGGAGTAGAATATGAGCCATATAAGGTTGCTGATATTGGATGTTAAGAATACTACCATAATAAGGTTTATTCACTCCAACCATGTGAATTTTTAATCCACTCACATTGGTTTCTCCTGACACAAGAGGAGTATTTGGATATTGCCCCCCAGGCGCTGGCACATTCTGTCCACATGATGGAGGGGTGGAAGAATTAACTGAAACCTAACCTGAAATAGTCAGTTTATCCAGAAGGGTTGGTTGAAACAATAAGACAGGCTATGACGGAATCGTAGGTTGAACAAGAATTGACGTGACAGTAGTTGGTACAGAAGTTTGAGAGCTTGCGTTTTGAATGAACAGACCAAATGTAGGCATAGCATTTGGAGACAAAATGGGGTTTTGATACAATGACGAAGCACTAGAAGTACATGAAACTAACTAAGCTAAGGTTGTATAACCATGTGGCGACATGGGTCAACCAGTTTCAAGAAAATTGAGAGACATGACTCTTTCTGTATAATGAAAGCCTTTTGGAGGAAATTCATATCCTTTCTCACCATCGACTTGAGGAGTATGGGTCGCAGAAACTTCCAAATGACCTGAAGAAGAGGATTTCACTTTCTAACTCCATAGATGGAAACAACTAGTGACGAGGAACCTGAGATGTGCGAAGAGATAACTTACCAGGCTGATCATAAAGATTGTAAGGATGCTGAGGAGACATCACAACAAAATCGAATAACAGATTCGACGAATAGATAACAAGCCTCTACGGACTCTCAGGAGTCTGCGAACTCTTAGGGGTCTGAGTAGGATTATCAGGGGTATCAGGATCTAATTCTTGAGGTGACCAGGAATTCGATGGAGGTGGATGAGAAGACAGAGGTTGGATATGTAGAATAATCCCTAGTTCAAAACCCTCATCCTCAAGTGACTGGGGAAGCTCCAGATGAACTCCTTGGGAGGACCCTTCAGTATCAAAAAAAGGAAGGGGAACTCTAAGATGAACTCAATGGCTCAGCCACGATGAATTTCTCTCAAAATAAAAAAAGGAAAGGAGAATCATATAAGGCTTTTAACAATCTTGAACTTAACAGGGAATTACTCAATATTGGTCCAAGAAGCAACTACTTGGGTTTGACATGTTTATCGTGGGAAGTTATTTTTAGAAACAAAAACTTTTCCTTTTCATCTTTTAAGAGTCGAGAAAAGGAGGAAAAGGTGACTCTATTTGCTTTCGATGATTTAGCGAGCTTGAAAGGACAAGTTACTTGATGAGCTTTTCAAATTTAAAGAGTCAACAAAGATCGAAATGACTACTCAGGTGAATCTAGGTAAAAGGAGTACCAAGTAACTGTGAACTGCAATATACACCTCAGCAAATAAATTTACCAAGGACTTGACATACATGCAGGCAATTTCCCCGAATGTTGTGTTTGGTATATCATGTTTACAGGGTGGTAGACTCAGCTTCCTATGGATAAAGGTTTGCAACCTATATCCATCTCCCTTTATATATGCGACGGTACAGGGAGAACAAATCCATGCTAGCGCTGTCTAATGCTGAAGCGAACGTTAACTACTAAGTTCTATAGACGTCGGAACACGTCTCTAGCCTAGACCACTAAGTATAAACATTAATGTTTCAAATTCTCCTTAGATTACTTGATAGATTTTAAAGTTGATCTTGGAATTATGTTTCAATTTCAAGGCCTTAACGATGTTACCTGTTCCTAAAATGCAACTAGATGATGAAATGAAATCCTTCAATTCAATGAAATCTATCTATGTAGGGAAGAATATCACTCAAATCATGCATCAAACCAATTCAAAAGTGAATCCATGACAATCTTCAAATGCTAAATGCAAAACATGAAATCTAATCATTCATATGATAAGAAAATGCAATGCCAAAACAAACCTTAAAGAAAAAATACCTTAAGATATAATGATGATTTTTTCTTTTCACTTTAGTGCAATCAATGTAATCTATTGCAAAACGTAAAAGATAATGCAAGAAAGCCAACAAACATGAAAATCTCTTTCACATTAATTATTTGAATGCGACAAAGAATTCTTTGAAAACTGTGAAAAGAGAAACACTTTCGCTTTCACTTTTCGAAACACAAAACTCAAAGAAAACACTTCCTTTCAGTTCAAATAAGACAATTGATTTGTAATCTATTGTTTGTCAAATAGAACTCAAGTGACTTTCACGATATCTACTCAATCTGACACTAATGAAACCAACTTAATACATAAGAACCAAAAGTGATCTGCAAAGGATGTTCGAATACACAAAAGACTCTTTAACACAGGTAATCGATCTCTGATGAGAAGACCAACGAGCGGATGAAGGTTGACCTAGAAGACCTAAGAACCCTAAAAGGCTAATCAAACTTCAAACATACTCAAACCAAGTTAAAAGGTAATTGCAATAAAACAGTGAGAGATTCAACTGATATTACACTGGTAAATCATTGGGAGAAGGCAAAAAGAACTGAAAACAAGAAGACAACCCCTAAATTTCTTTAACTTCTGCAATGATTGCACCTGTTAAGAGAAAAGTAGTGATCATCGCTACTGTAATAAAAAAATTGCGATATCATCACGAATGTCAGGGCTAATAATGTGATGGGTGAGAAAAGCAAAGAAAAAACACAAAATCTTCAAGAATAACTCAAATCAACAACCTTCAAGTATCTACCAGAAAGTGAGACTAACTACAGACAAGCAATGAAGTCTAAAAATGAATGGTTGATCAAATTCGTCAAAAGATAAGGTGAAGAAATGGAAGGAAAAGATCATAGGCTCCCCAGTGGAGTCACCATTTTGTTGACAAGGTTAATCCTCTCTGTGGACAAAGACGATCCCTCTAGTCCCATGAGTGGGTCTAGCAACTAAAGTGACAATCAAATAGACATCTTCCTAGGTTATAATTGAAAATAAGAATGAAAGAGATGACCTACCTCATTCTGATGCTATTCTAATTTCCTTCGTTGAGGGCCTCGAACCGCTTGTGTCACGGACTTGTTCTTGTTTCTATCGGTATTTATGGGCTTGCACAAGTGATCAAGAAACAACAAAACATGCCAAAACCAATAGCAAATCCAATAACAACCTACTTAATTGATCAAGGAATGTCAAGCTAAATAATACATGAACATATATATTTTGGAAAGATGAACCAACAGTTGTATATTATTAGGAAATAAAGGGAAGCTTACAACCAAATCCTTGATGTTTAAAGACTCTCCTTGAGTGGTAATCCAAGTCTAAGCCAAGAAATCTCCAAGTGCTCCTTCTCCAAGTCAAATGAATAGCCTCTAGGCACAAGCTTAGCATAAGGGTGAAAAAATAGACATAGACCAACCATTTGTGAATGGGAGAGGATGAATTTATAGGTTGGGAAAGGGAGTTAGGACCTCTCCAAAGATAGGATTAGGCCCCCATCTCAAGGAGGTAGCTCATAGGGATAAGACAAAGATGCCAAGTTGAGAGGATTTGACCTCATCTATGCGAAACAACCTCCAACTCGTCGCTCTTGAAGCTTCTAGATCACGAAGCTTCTTATCCTCTTTGGGAAAATTACCTTTTTGGGATCATCACGGGTATGCAAGAGAACAAAGCGACATAATTGCTGGTCAAACACAGTGCAATAGGTGACCATTGTTGTTTTAAGCCTCATAAGAGCGATGACTCTCATTTTAGGGTTTTAAGAGCAATTTGTAAGGGAAAGCTCAAGGCATTTTCCAATCAAATTCTTAGGAGGAATTTGAGTTGTATACATGGATAAGTATACTGTATATTGGTCATGTTTCAGGCACTTCGGGGTATGTCACAGGGAAGTGCAGCAGGCATGAAAAAATATTGTGTAACACCCACCCATTGCACATGGGCACGCCCGTCACATAAAACAGAAAGTCTACACACCGTTGCACACATGCCCGAGTTGGGTCAACATGGGTGCTTGTTTCGCGTGAGCACACCTGACTCAACTCGTGGGCCTGACACAGGGGCATCTAAGCCGTCAAAGTCACCTAGGGATCGCACCTAGTCTGGGCCACACCAACCCTTAGCTGACTGGATTTTTTAGCATGTCTCATCCCCCTAGCACAAGGCACAACCACCCTGTGAGGTTTGATCCTGGGTTGTCTTGCTGATGAGGCCCATCCCCAACCGGTTGTGCTAGTAAGACTTGACTACTATAAAAAAACAATTAATTTAATTTATTAATTTGATAATTTAATACTAAATTATTTTGAATGTCTTTTAAAATGTTAATTTTTTCATTTAATATTCAATATTGTAATGTATTATACTATATTATACAGTATATTATACTGTGTAGGGATTACATTAGAGCTTAATAATATTAATACATATGTGTTTTCATATTCATAGTTTTAATAGATTGAATTTTAAGTTGATTAGTTAAGAAATATAATTAATTTTGAAATATTAAAATCAAATAAATATTGTATTGTTGATGTATAAATTGGTGTGGTATTAAATTAATATAATATATAATATATATATATAATATATATATATATATTATAATCAAAATTAAATTATATTAGTGCTTAATAGTTAATGATGTTTTTTCTTTTTTTAATATTGATAAGAGGTAAAAGAAAATTAGAATATTGAAAAGTAAAAGAAATGTGAATAAGAGGTAAGTGTGGAATTTTGAACTTATAAAAACTTGTGTGTCGGTTTCTCTCATATTTCAATATTTCTATTTAATATTGTTAACTATAAATACATTTGGTAAATTTGTATGGATATGAATCCAAGTGTATTGAAATATTGGGCAATAACAAAGGTTTTGTTTAAGGTTTTGTGTATTGAAATATTTGGCTATCTTTTGTGCCCAATTCCTTGAAGGAAAATCACAACAATCTACATAACCAACTTAAGGAAGAGAGATCACTTCAACGTAAAATATTCGAGTTTTGAAAATAGCAATAAGAAATGATAAAAATAGAATCTTGAAATTCCAGTTTAATTTTTTCTTGAATTAAATTGAGAATTAAAATCAAATTTTATTCTCATAGCAACTTGTAATAGTTAACTAGAGTGATTTGACTTAGTTAACTTAGGAATTTCGAGTTGGAAGTCTTTCTGAAGTCATGTATATGTTCTCCCTATATTATAGGGGTCCATGATGAGTTAAGTATGAGTGGTAATTAGTTAACTCAGTTTACTGAGTTGAGTCTAGTTAAATTAGACTGTTTGAGGAACTAAAAGTGAGTTAACAGTTAGTTGATGCATTAATGCACTCAACTAGTGCTACTCCAGTTAACTGGAGATTCCCTCATCATAAACTCATGCATGTCGATTCTGAGAAAGACCCAATTGAGACTAGAGTGCAGGGACAATGTATTATTTGTTGAATTATTTTATGAGTTTTACAGATGGTGCATGCAATCAGGAACTGAACCTAGAATGGATTGCACAATTATGGATGAGGAATTTCCCTTTAAATACGAGCTAATTCTCTCAAGAATTGTGCAAATAATTAGAAGCTTGGAGGCTTGGAAATTTGGCTAAGTATTGGCCAAAGGAAGTCATCAAGCGGAGGATAGGAAATAGTTGTGGATGTTAAGCTCAAGGTTGAGCAAAGCATATTGTATTTATCCAAATTTATTGACCAAGGGCGCAAGCAAATAAGAGGCTTGGAGAGCAGAGAAGAGTCCTGGATTTGGCTTGAGATTGTTTGTGAGCTGGAGATTGATTTTACTGAATGTTAGGATGGTTCTTGTGAGAACAAGCATTGTATTATCATCTTGGATTTCTAATTAATGTGATACAGATAGTGGGGTTTTTAGCTGTGGCTTTCCCCAGATACTTATTGTGTTATGTGCCATTGATGTTCTTCCTCTTGTCAATTATTGTTTTGATCAATCTTTATGTGCTTCTGTTGTAAAGAGTAGAAGTATATTCTTGTCTCTTGTTTTAGTAGATTACATGAGCTTATGAATCTACAGGATTTTCTACATGGTATCAGATTTGTGAACATTATATTAGAGGAGATTTTGAAGTTTTGAGTTTTGGGCCACGAGTTTGTAGAGCAGCTTTGAAAATTTTTGTTCAAAACTTTTAGAAACAAATAGCATATCTAGATTCCTTGCGAAAAAAATACCCAAATTCAAAAAACGAATCGACTGAATCGGAGTTCGGATGAGGGAGATATCGTTGATTTAAAATAAACTATTTTTCTAGAAAATTCCATGACGGCGGGACAGAGGAAGATATGGTGAGTCTTGCTCTTCTTGGACTCCCAAAGAGTTCGCATAGTTATCAGGACTCTGTCAATGGTCAGGGGATGTTGCTAGATTGGGAATGACTGTGGTCAAATTTGATGTAGGAGGAGATCAAGAGGAACACCAGAGATGGGACCTCTTCAAGGAAGTGGAAGAGGATTTTTCCTTAGCAAGTAAGGCAAAGAAGGCCATGGGAAATAAGTCCCAATGAGAGGAGGGCAGAAAGAAGATCGGCTTGATGAAAGTAAAGTGTTTTCATTGTCACGAGTATAGGCACTATGCCAAGAACTTCCCACAAAAGAAAGCAAGCAAGAAGGCGCTGATAGTATGGGAAGCAAGTGAGGTTCTAGCTTCACAATTCAAACCTGATTTCACTCTCATTACATGCATGGCTGACACTGCCATGGGAAGCGTGTGGTATCTTGACAATGGTGCCTCATTCCATATGAAGGGGAATAGAGATCTCTTTAGTGATTTTGAGGAGAAAGACCTCAAATAGAGCATAGAGTTTGGAGATGACGAGAGGTATAGAGCTACTGGGCTCAGTACGGTTACCTTTCAGAGGAAATCTATCTCCCCTCTTAGGATCACAGATGTGATGTATGTTCCAGGACTAAAGAAGAATCTTATTTAAGTCGTAGTATTGGAAGACCATGGCTATGATTGTGGTTTTTAGTAAGGCAAAAGTTTTCCTTAGACACATTGCCACGGGACAGGTGAAATAGAGTGGTGCACGGGTCAAGAACCTATATGCTCTGAAGGTTAAAGATGCATGCAAAGCCTTGAGGAGCAAGGCATAGCTTAGAGACTTGGTGGTTGAGAGGGAGAGTAAATTACCTCTCAACATGTGGCCCCAGAAGAAGCCTCAGAAGCAGCTTCAGAAATTTGTGGAGCAGCCACAACTAGGGAAGCTGAGAGGAGACTGAGTGGAGAGATCCACTCAAGCAGAGAAGAAGCAATCTCAAAAGTAGTCTCAGAAAATAATGGAGTATTCACAATGGAGAATCCAAGAGGAGACTGACTGGAGGCATCCAGTCATGCAGAGACCTCCAGCAGTGGGAAATTTCGATCCAAGTGGGCAGAGGGATCACATGCAACCATACCTCTAGGTGTGAGGTGGGGCGATTTGAAGTGATAGTCCCAAGAGGGTTGAAATTGGGTAGGGTCCATTAGGTAGTTTTATCTCATGGATCATACCTTGCTACAGGAGCCCAAAGTACATAGTAGTAGGAGGAATCAGTGGGATTGATGCAGTCAAAGATCAAAGTGACAGAGGCTAGAGAAGTCAAATATTGAAGAAGCGTAGAGAAGGGTTGACAATAGTGCAAAAAAGTAGAGTCAACAGAAGTAGAGAGTTTTCATTCGAAAGAGGCAATAGTAGTTAGAGGCTTTTATGAAAAAGGCATCATTCTAATTCAGGTTGGATGTTTTTTTTTGTTTCTATAGTTGCTGGAGCAACAACACTAGAGAGAAGTGTTGCATGTAGAACATTCCAAAGGTTTAGGATCGGGATCGAGTTGAATTCCTTTCTTGATGAGAAGGAGTATTGAAAATAGAAACAAGAAATGATAAAAATAAAATCTAGAAATTCCAATTTAATTTGTCCTTGAATTAAATTGAGAATTAAAATCGAATTTTATTCTCATAAAAACTTGTAATAGTTAACTAGAGTGATTTGACTTAGTTAACTTAGGAATTTCGAGTTGGAAGTCTTTCTAAAGTCATGTATATGTTCTCCCTATATTATACGGGTCCAGGATGAGTTAAGTATGAGTGGTAATTAGTTAACTCAGTGTGCTGAGTTAAGTCCAACTAAATTAGTTCCAAACTGTTTGAGGAACTAATAGTGAGTTAACATTTAGTGGATGCATTAGTTCACTCAACTGGTGCTACTCCAGTTAACTGAAGATTCCCTCATCAGAAACTCATGCATATCGATTCTGAGAAAGACCCAATTGAGACTAGAGTGCAGGGATAGTGTACTATTTGTTGTATAATTTTATGAGTTGTAGAGATGGTGCATGAAATCTGGAATTGAACCTAGAAGGGATTGCACAGTTATGGATGAGGAATTTCCCTTTAAATACGGGCTAATTCACTCAGGAATTGTGCAAAGAATTAGAAGCTTGGAGGCTTGGAAATTTGGCTAAGTATTGTCCAAAGGAAGTCACTAGGCGGAGGATAGGAAATGCTTGTGTGGGTTAAGCTCAAGGTTGAGCAGAGCATATTGTATTTATCCAAATTCTTTGACCAAGGGCGCAAGGAAATAGGAGGCTTGGAGAGCAGAGAAGAGGCATAGATTTGGCTTAAGCTTGCTTGTGAGTTGGAGATTGATTTTACTAAGTGTTGGGATTGTTCTTGTGAGAACAAGCATTTTATTATCATCTTGGATTTCTGATTAATGCAATACAAATAGTGGGGTTTTGAGCTGTGGCTTTCCTCGGATAGTTATTGTGTTATGTGCCATTGATTTTCTTCCTCTTGTCGATTATTGTTTTGCTCGATATTTATGTGCTTCCGCTGTAAAGGGTAGAAGTAGATTCTTGTCTCTTGTTTTAGTAGATTACATGAGCTTGTGATTCTACATGATTTTCTACTCTAAGCTATTATTGTAGGGGTTACTATTTTTCAAAAGTCACCTAGACAAATCTCACATTATTGAATAATCAGGGGGTGTTAACATGTCAAAGTCTCCCAAACATGTCTCGCATTCTCAAACATCACAAAGTTCACATTCACCTAAGAGACTATGACAAGGAGTTATTATTCCACCAAAGTCGCCTAGGTAAATATCACATTCTTAGCTAATAGGGCTATTATTCCATGATACTCACCTAGTCAAATATTAAATTCTTAGACAAAACAAACTCATCTCAAACAAAGTCGTCAAGATAGGGACACATTATTTTATCAAAGTCACTTAGAACTTGCACTTGGTCGTAGCTACTAGAAACATATCTTCAAAGAATCAAACCTTTTCGGATGACCTACCACATCACCATGGAACCATTACCCCATTAATAATCCACACATCTTCATAAGAAAATTATACTTGTGATTAATTGCATGCTTCCAAATTTGAATAGGCTAAGAACTCAAAACTTGCCCTCGGAAACAATATACTGCATCAATGAGCTACATGTTCCTTTATGTTGAGCAACCTCTCTACCATTGAATTGCATGCCCCATTGTGATGAGAACCATCTCTACCATTGAGTTTCACTCTTCATCATGATGAGCACCTTTAATGTATGAATCACTATTTCCAACATTCACTCTTCAGTCACAATTTTGCAAATGTCCCCTAACCATCATTTAGTCTTGAGTCAAACTAACTCTAACACTATGTTGAAAACTAAAACCTTATTGCAATTATTATTTGTCATAAAGCTACAAGCCATTTCATGTTAGAAACATGTAACATTTCAATGTTGAAACATATATTTCTCTCTTCTATATGTTAAGTGCTTATAGCTTAATTGGTTAACTCAATTGTTGTCCTTAATGTTGATGAGCAATTGACTATGTCCATGTCAAGTGGTATCCAATTCAAATTCTTTTGAGTTACGCGCACTCATTTTAGTTTATATTGACAAACTTATGAGGGATGTCATCCATGACTATTATGAAGTGTTTTTTGAAATTCTTCGCTAAATTTTCCTTGAAAAAAAATTAATAACTACTGATACCAATAAGACATATTATAATTATTAATTCTTCACCAAATTTTCCTTGAATTTTTTTTAATAAATACCGAAACTAATTAAACATATTATAATTATTAAAGTACCCATTTTAGTTTATATTGAGAAACTAAGAGGGATGTCGTCCATGACTATTGGGAAGTGTTTCTTGAAATTCTTCAGTGAATTTCCTTGAAAAAAAGGATAATAAATATTAGTACCAATAAGACATATTATAATTATTAATTCTCACACAAATTATCCTCGAAAAAAAATAATAATAAATACTGATGCTAATAAACATGTTATAAATAATAAAGTTTACATCCTTATTCACAAAATATTATCAACTTCAAAATAATTGATATATAATACAATTATATATTAATAAAAAATTTTATAAAACAAAAAATAAAAATAAATTGGTAATAAGAGTGCAAATTCTCAGTATTGTAATATTTTTTTGACACTTTAATATTAATATTATTAGGTAATATTCAATTTAATTTCCATCTTAAAACAATTATAATAAAATAATATTAACAATACTCATTACTTTAATGTTATATTTACTAATATCACTATGATTCCAATATTTATGGTAGATCCTCTCCAACTTCTCATCTTACATATAAGATCATAACATCATTTACAATTTCAATACATTATCTTGTATAACTTACCTAATTTATAATTATACCATACTACAGATGGATGATATTTTGATCTACATGATGTGCAACTGTTACAAAAGGTACGTATTGCATCTTTATATTTAGAACCAAATCAATTTTTATGGTATAAAGGGCCTTGTTCTCATAAAACACTTGTCACCTGGTTAATTTTCATGGAGGAAATGATAGCACATTATGAGGATACAAAGAGCAACACCTTCTTTAGCCAATTGATAAATCTCAAACAAAAGGGTTCAATGGCAAATCACATTGAGGACTTCCAAAAATTGAATATAAGGTTAAATGATATTCCAAAGAAGCATAGGATTGATGTCTTCATAGGGACTTTAAAGGATAACATTCAACATGAGGTTCGCCTTTGGGAACCTGATTCATTGGAGAAGGCACACATGTTGGAAAGAAAAATTGAAAGCAAAATTATGGCAACAAGGAACCCTACCACTCATTACTATAAATATGGAAGTGTTGTTGTTCCTAGCCTTTCACCACCTACAAGGTTGAGACCAAAACAATTGGAAGAAAAAAGAGCAAAAGGGCTTTGTTACTATTGTGATAGAAAATACACTAAAGGTCATAAGTGTGCTGAGAAGAAATTAATTTACATAGATTGGGAAAAGGAACAAGAAACGTAAAAAGAAGAGGATATACACCACGAACCAATCTAACCATATGTAGTAATGCATTGATAGGAATCTCCACTCCTCAAACTCTCAATATGGAAGGGCATATCAAGAAGAAAAAGGTAACAATGTTGATTGATTCAGGTTGTACCCATAATTTTATACATTGTAATATAACCAAGGAATTGAATTGCTTCCTATATCTAGCACCAGAGTATCAAGTAATGGTTGCAAATGGAGAAACCATGAATTGCTTTGGAAAGTGCCATAATATCAAGCTGTCCATGGGAGAATATGTCTTGAATAGTCTAAATCTTTCCATTGCAATGGGTGGTGTGGGTGTTGTACTAGGAGTTCAATGGTTACAATCTTTGGGTATGGTAGCTTTTAATTTTCAATAACTTTTCTTGAATTTTTTTTGGGAAGGAAAGGAGGTTGAATTAAGGGGTATCACAAGGAAACCAAGAAAGATAATCATCTCTAACAACATGAAAAATCTTCTAAAGAAAGAACAACAGTACAAAATTGCACATTTATGTTCACTAGAGGTACCCACATCAAAATCATCTATTTCTCCAAATATCCAAAAAGTTTTGGACAATCATTCCAAGGTATTTGAGAGTCCTCAAGGCCTCCCACCTATTCGTGATCATGATCATGCTATTCACTTGATTCCAGGAAGTCTTCCCCCAAACATCAGGCCTTACAGATATCCAAATGCCCAAAAGAGTGAAATTGAACGTATGGTTGCATAAATGCTAGAGGTTGGTATAATTCAACCTAGTCAAAGTTATTTCTCTGCTCCAGTGGTATTAGTACACAAGAAGGATGGACCATGGCACATGTGTCCGGATTATAGGGAGATCAACAAGCTTACTATTAAAGATAAATTTCCCATTCCTGTCAATGATGAATTATTGGATGAATTATATGGAGCAATTTACTTCACCAAGTTGGATCTTCGTTCAGGATATCATCAGATCAAAATGAAGACTGAAGACATTCCAAAAACAACATTTATAACTCATGAGGGTCATTATGAATTTTTGGTCATGCCTTTTGGTCTTACCAATGCACCTTCTACATTTCAAGGTTTGATGAATTCCATTTTCAAACCCTTACTTAGAAAATTTGTGTTAGTATTTTTTGATGATATACTAATATACATCAAATCTTGGAAGGATCATGTTCAACATGTTGACAAGGTGCTCAAAAAACTGGAGGAGAAACAATTATATGAAAAAATCTCCAATTGTTTCTTTGGAGTACAAGAGGTGGAATATTTGGGTACTCAATTAGCTCATAGTTCATCTTATCATCCTGAATCTGATGGGAAAACTATGATAGTGAACAAATGTTTGGAAGGATATCTTCATTTCTTTGTATCTGATAAACAAAAATGATGGGTCAAGTGGTTTCCTCTGGCTGA
This sequence comes from Pinus taeda, assembly GCA_000404065.3. Classification (NCBI taxonomy): domain Eukaryota; kingdom Viridiplantae; phylum Streptophyta; class Pinopsida; order Pinales; family Pinaceae; genus Pinus; species Pinus taeda. Next base: position 330,489 of record APFE030396896.1, on the reverse strand, counting down.
ATGGTGGTGTTGTCCCTTAAGAAACCAATTTCTTGGCATTGTAGAAATTGTGCTTAAGACATTAATATTTATTGTTTATGTCACTTAGTTGTCACTTAATTGTATGTTTTATTCTCAAATGAAGGACCTGAAAGACTTGGTTTTTAACCCTCAATACTTAAGTGACATGAAAGTCTCAGAATTCCATTTGATTGTTGAATGAAGAATGTTAAGAGAAGTCAGAGACAAAATTATGTTTTACACAGAATCTACTATATGTGACACTTAGAGAAGTTAAAGACAATATGATGTTTTACACAGAGACTACTATCTATAACTTATAAGAATTGCATAGGTAGGAACTTCAAGTATAGGAGCGCTCTTTTAAGGAATTTTAAATTCATTTACATAAGCAAATAAAGACCTACTTCTTTTTTACCATTCTTAAAAGAAGAAGATATATGATGACACGTAACAGAGAAGTCACAAAATCATACCCAACAATGTGTAGAAAATTTATGATTCCTTCATTAAATTAACAGTTTTATCAAGAATACAGTGGCCTATTCTCTAGGTTCTTCAAAATTTGAACCCTCTCTCTGTAAATTTTTCCTCTTTTTATACATTATGAGAGAGTTGGTAATCACCAAAACTGTCAAACTGTTTAACTATCTCCTAACTGTCTAAAGTAAAAATCACTACAGAATATTACATTAGAGGGTAAAAGACACCTCATTCTCAAGAAAACAAAATAACAAGAAGTAACAGAAATTAGAAAAATGATGATGGTTGCTCGTTGTTCAGATCTATGGCTTGGCTGCTGATGAAGTTTCTCTGTAGATGTTTTGATAATAGTTAAACTGTTTTAACACAACGCACTGCATTTTAACAAAACTCCGTGCGTGGACTTGGGCCCACATATGCATCATAAATGTTTTGATTGGCTAAAACGCAAGGAAACCTGACCAATCACTGTTGCCAGAAACCAAATAAATAAAGCCCCAATTCATTACATATCAGGTCCACCTAAGCGTGATCATCGTCCGATCACTCATTCAATGGACAATTCGATCCTTCAGAACTCAACGAGACTTCAAGCCTGTTGAACAAAACCTTATCGCGTCCATTTTTTCAACAACCCTTTGACTTCCCCACGCACCCGATAAGAAACAAAACTGAGAATTAAAAGATTTCTGGGGTCCAATTTTTAAAATAACATCAATTCACTTTTCGACGCGATATACTTCGGATCTCGTCCCTTTCGATGAATGGCTGTGATTGATCTAGACTTCAACGAATTAAACTACATTTCATACACCATCGCATCCTATTTTTGAAATAAACCTCCTTCTAGTTGACCGCGTGACTACCATCGGATCTGTGGCATGTTGATCGAACGAATCAGATCTTCTCACGGGTTTCTCACATTAAAAAGCCGTTAATAATGTAAAACAACTCATTTCTTTTAAATTTCTGCATTCTCCTTTATTTCTGTTATATCATAATATTTGGGTTTTTTTCATTTTTGCAATAAAACTAAAAATTCAAGTAAAATGAAAATGGATGCTACAACATTTGGCTCCACCTAGGGATAGTGTTTTTCCACAGAAGCACTAAGAACTGTAGATTAGTGCCTTCACTTTGAGCATGGAGTCATATATTTCTTAGCCAATTAAAATTCTATGGAACTTGTACAATGAATTCACTCCGGTACTGCCCATTGATAGGCAGCTGTAAAGATTCACCATCAATATTTTCCAGGAAGAATGTATTATTTGTCCTTGCTTCTATAATTCTGAATGGGCCATACGAGAGAGGATGAAACTTCCCATGTTTACCCTTATCTTCTCTTCTAGTATCCCACCTTAATACCAAGTCTCCAACTTTAAAATCAATTTCTATGGATTTTCTGTCAAAAATACTCTTCATCTTTGATTGATACATAATCAAGTTGTCTCTTACCTTATCCTTGCTTTCACTCATCTCCACTACCTTATGCATCCTTCTTATAAGAGCATTGGGTTCTTCTTTTGCCTCCTGAATCATTGCAATCATAGGCTTCACAAGCTGACTTGGGAACAGTGCTTGAGTTCCATACACTAACTCAAAAGGTGATTTGTCTGTAGACCTTCTTGAAGTCACTCTGACAGCCCATAGAGTAAACTTTAATTTAGAATCCCAGTCTTTCTGATTCTCTTTAATAGTTTTCTTAAGGATATTCATCAATGTTTTGTTAGTGGATTTAGTCAATCCATTTCCCTGTGGATGATAAGCTATTTAATGAGATAAAATAACATTATACTTTTGACAAAGCTTACTTGAACTGAAGACTTGAGCAATGTCTGTTATGATTTTGACAAGGCATCCAAATTTGCTGAAAATATTTTCCTCTAAGAGCTTCATCACCACCTGGTCATTTTCCCTTTTAGTAGGTATAGCTTCTACCCACTTGGTGAAATAATCAGTAGCTATAAGAACCCATTTTTGTTGTCCACTTGAAGGTAGGTTAATCTCTCCAACAAAATCTAGTCCCCATTGTCTAAATGGTTCTTCTATGAAGACTGGGATCAAAGGCAAAGGGAGCTAACCTCTTATTCTTAGCAAAAAGATGACACTTCCGACAACTTCTGACAAACTTATATGTATCACCAAATAGGTTGGGCCAATAAACCCTGCCTGGAGGATTTTATGTGCAGTAGCCTTCTAACTATAATGTCCTCCACATAACTTCTCATAATAATCTTTAATGGTCTCTATAAACTCATCCTCTGTTAAACATAATAAAAAAATTCCTACAAGAACCTTCCAATACAATCTACCCTCAACAATCACATATGGCTATGCCTTGATCTTTAATTCTCTATACTTTGCTCTATCCAAAGATTGAGGACAAGAGAGAAAACAAAAATAATGGACTATGTGCTTGTACCATTCTGAACATAAAAACTTATACCTTATCTTCATACCTGGATTTGATTTCTATTCACCTTCTTCAATTATTTATTCATTCACAGGTGTCAGCAATTTGATTCCCAATGCCTGAAAGTTTCACTCTGTCAAAATGTTTGCCTATCCTTGCCCTTCCACCAACTTTGTGGGCTTTATGTCCAAGTCACACTCTTGGATCTTGGCTATCCATTTTCCTCTTTTGCCTTCCACATCACTCAGGACTAAGACATCCTTTACTACAACATTTGGCACATATGCAATGATCTATGTCTGTAGCACATCAGTCCTGAAGGCCTTTAGAGCTTTTACCAAAGAATATACATGTTTTTCAAGAATATTATACTTTATTTCAGCATCTCTGAGAATCTTTCTAAAGAAAGCAACCAACTGCTCCCTTTCTTCATCATTCTTACGTAACAAAACAACAACTAATGAATTAGGTAATGCAAATGAAAAAACTTGAAAAGGCTTTTGATAATCAAGGCTAATTAAAACTGGAGATGCTTGTAATGCTTATTTAATCCTGGAGAATGACTCTCTGGCTTCCTTGGTCCAATGCACTTCATTCTCCTTCTTCAACATATTAGTAATTTCTTTTACAATTTCAGCATAATTGGACACAAACCTCCTTAAGAAGTTTATTTTTCCCAAAAATTTCTGAATGTCCTTCTTACTCATGGGCAGAGGTATTTTCTGCACAACTTACACTCTTGCTAGATCTATCTTCACTCCATCTCTAGAAACAATGTGCCCCAATAGTTTTCCCTCCTGCAGAGAAATAATATACTTCTTAGGATTCAAGGAAAACCCAAATCTTCTACATTTCTCAAAAGTCTTTTTAAGATGATCCAAATGCTTCTCATCAGACTTAGAGAAAAGAGTGTTGTCATCCAGGTATATCACTACAAACTTATCACCCACAAAATCAATGTCCATAGCCCTCTAAAATGTAGCACCTGCATTCATCAACCCAAAAGGAATTCTAGCATACATAAAGGTTCCCCAAGGAGTTGTGAATGTAGTCTTCTTCTGATCTTCTTTATCCACAACCACCTGGTTATACCCAGAAAACCCATCCAACATTGACATCCTAAATGATATTGTTACCTTCTAATGTAGATGATCCATTTTTAGTAACGGATAATTATCTTTCAAGGAAGCCCTGTTGAGATTTCTAAAGTCCACACATAGGTTTATCTCTCCATTCTTCTTCCTTACAGGCACTAAATTGGCCACCCAGTAAGTACTTGAGTGGAACTATTATTTTGGAATCAAGCAACTTTTTGACTTCTTTCTCAATCAATGATAAAAGAAGAGGATTTATCTGTCTAATTTTTTGCTTAAATGGTTTAATCCCCTCTTTCAAGGGAATCTTGTGCTGAATAATGCTTACATAATATGTTTTAAGATCCTCATAGGACCAAGCAAAAAAATCAACATAGTCCTTGAAAATCTTAAGATATATCTCCTTATAATTAAGTGGAACTCCATTAAATAATTTGACTAACCTGGGTTCCAATATTGTGATCTTGAATCTGCTCATCTTGTGGAATTTTCTCTGAACTAACAGCTACATCATTGGATTTAAAAAGCCTTTCAAGAGGGACAAGTCCCCTTGGCAGAGTATTATCTTTCAATTGAATAATCTTTTGATCAACTATAGAATTTTTCAAACCACTTACTTCTGCACCTTCTATTGCTTCATCTTCATCTTGATCAATCTTTGTGCCTGAAAATCTTCAATCATAGTCAAGAATTCCTTAATCTGTTGATCATCTTCAAAAATCTACCAGTGCTTTATATTATTAGGAACATAAGGCCTATGCCTCATTTCAACCTCATATCTTAGCTTTGGATTAATAGGAGGCCTAAAAGTACTAGCGGCCACAACCAAAGAGTCTGCTAATTTGTTTCCATATCTTGGAATGAACTGAATGTTGAAAGCTTCAAAGAAGTTCTCAACCTAATCCCACGCTTCATTTATGTATGCCCTAAGCCTAAGGTGTTTTGTTTGACAGTGGTTCTTTATTTTCTTTATAATCAACTCTGAATATCCAAAGAAAGAAACTAACTATACTCCCATTTCTTTTGTTGTTTGCAAAGTAATGATCAAGGATTCATATTCTGCCACATTTTTTGTTGCTTCGAACTCCAATTTAAAATAAAAAGGGAACATATTACCTCCAGGTGCAGTTAGAAGGAAACTAGCACATGTTCCTTCTTTAGAATAGGCTCCATCAAAGAAGCACTTCCACACCCCTTCTATTTGCAGCTCTGTATTTACACTGACTGAAGTAAGATGCCTCTATTTATTTTCAGCCAGCTCTGCATTGTCATGCAACACAAAGCAAGAAAAGTCATCTTTCTCTTGGCTATATAAGGTGAATTACTTGCTCCATTTTTTATGATTTTTTTTACAAATTTGGTTTCTCTGTACAACCTCCTTTCTTCTCCACCAAAAATTGGTATAATAACATAAGTAAAAACTAGTTTCAAAACACCACCCAATTTAGCCCCCCATGACCTAGATAGAAACATTCCAAACCCAATAGGGATATCTGCTACCACTACATCCATTACCAAGCTTCTAGATGGGATTTGGGCTAGTGATGCCACCATATATTTAATGACCCCCAGACACTTGACTATTTGAATCAAAAGAATACAAGTCTCTGCAAGGTTTAGTAACTTGTAGGTTTAGTTGTTTCATCACTGATAATGGCATAAGGTTATGTGAAGCTCTTGAATCAAACATACAATTATGCAAGAGGAAATCATGAATCAATAAAGAAATGTAGAAAGGAGGTGATGAAGAATCTACCTCCTCCACATGTGGACCAAAAACCACAACTGGTTTATCTTCTTGCAGATTTACAATGTCATTTATATTCACATTCTGAGACAGGTTGATAAAATTAGCAATCTCTCTTTGATAAACTGGTGTTTTGACCAACTCTGTGAGGGGTACCTAAATGTTGATCTTTTCTAACTCTTTAGTGAAACTAAACACATGGCTTTGTTTAGTATTCGTTTAATTCTCATCTTCACTTTTCTTCATCACTGAAACCTCCTGTGGAGTGGAAACAATTCTTTCTAAAGGAATTTTGTCACTTTTATCTTGAGAAGACTCACCTTGAAGTATTTGAGTCTTTCCATTTGTATTCTGTTGTTTCTTTCCTTTATTCAATCATTTTTCAAGCTGTAGTTCTTGTGGAATTGCCTTCTGTAAGGGAGCTGGAACTTGTTGCTCACCTTCATTTTCTTGACTTCTAGACCTTTTCCTTGATCTCAAGTCATATTTCTTATGTAATTATGCCTGTATAAGATCATAAAACTGCTTACAATATTCATCAATTTCATTATCATCATAAATGGCATCTATCTCAGTATATTCTTCTCCCTCAACACCTAGTTCATCTTCATCTACTACATACGATGTGGAAATCTGATCATCATGGTCCCTGGTGTTGTACCATTTTTTGGTTTCGATTAATTAGAATATTTCAAAAAATGTTAAGTTAGAACATGGACATAACATAGTGAATAAAATGTTAGTTTAAAAAATATTTTGATGATGATATCCATATCAAAGAAAATTTTCGGTTAGATGCTCTAAAAAATCAAGGCTAAAAGAAGACGTTAGGTAGAAAGAAAACAAATGAACTCTTAAAGTGAGCGAGTCCAAATGCCACTACTCTATTTCTGCAAAATAATGGTTGTGTGCAGTGTGTTTTTAAATGCCACAACCCATGACAGTCAAACTGTTTAATCTTGACTGCTTCATGTTTTAAATTTGATGTTATAGTTAAAGAATAAAGATCTGTCCAAACTGTTTAATCTTGGCAGATCAGTAGTTAGGTAGAGAATAATAAGGTGCTCATCAGTTTAATCTGAGCCCTTGGAAATTATAAGGGTAGATCTAGATAGTTTGTTTTTGTAAAATAATAAGAAAGGATAAGGGTTTGCTAGCTTAAATGCACCTATTAAATGAAGAAAAAAATTATAGGATAAGCAAAGGGTAATTAGAGAAAGGTTGCAGAAGTTTAATGGTTGATAGGACAAAATGTACATTTATCATGTTTCTATGTCCAAGAGGCAATTATAACCAAGCAAATTAAGGTCTACTCGATCAAGCAATTAACTTCCCATTCATCCCCATTCATTCCTATATTCACTAATTTCCCCTTCCTACCTTCATTTAGTTCATAATCATTCATTTCCATTAAAATTCCCTTTTCCTATGGTAAAATCCCTTTTTACCTAGGAAAAGTAAAAACATCATGTAAAAACCCTTTTTACTATGTAAAAACCCTTTTACCATGTAAATTCCCTTCTATCCGAAAAACCCATAAAAATACCTTTACCCTAAGTATAAATGCTATATGAAAAGTCAAAACATTCATAAAAAGCATTATATTTAGTGTTATTCCTCTTTTCCACTATATTTCATATTAACATTGACTTATGTATTAAATCCTTAAGAATTCCCCTTTCCCGTATATAATAGTTCCTTTAATATAATATCCGAAAACCCTTAAGTTTTATTAATAAAACTATGAAATAAACATATCGCATCACATATTGGTGTGACCACAGGCTTTTAAAAATGCATATACCATAGTTTTATAATAAAAATATGTATTATATAAATATCGCATCGCAAATGTTGACGGATCGCGACCTTTCATATGAATCAACCCTCCCCGCATTGCAAACTCCGATTCTTAACTGTGGTATAGAAGTTCAGACCCCAAACAATATATATCATAACTCAGTACTATATTGCATCCACCCCTCATTGTTGTCCCACTAATAAGCATTCTCCTCTGCCAGTTGTGATCCCTGATCACGATGAGAGCCTGGACCCGACCAGACATAAATTACAGCCTATCGCCATTTCGCATCTGGCCCCCATCGCATCCCTTTGCGATGAGCCTACCCCCCACCCACTCCAATAGCGGTATGCGATTAACCTAGGACCCGATATCATTATCTACCAGAGTTAATACATTTTCAAATATTCCATGTATTGTTTTGGCGATGATTTTCTGTGTTAAATCGATTTTCGATTTAAACATAGAAATGACCCAAAACCACCATTTAATCCGCTAATCACTATTTTAAACATGATTAAGCCATTCTTGCCTTATTTAATCCTCTGTACTCTCTCTTTCACACTGTTCATCGCCTGATAGTTCAAAAGCAAGAATATTTTCTCCATTTAAACAGAAAGCACCATTTGCTATGTTTGCATGTTTTAAACACAACGCAGCCCAATAATTCCTCTACGGCCCATTTAAGCCATTACGTAGCCTCTGATATGCCCCAGACTTCTTCTGATAACCTTTCAACCTCAGCAAAGCCATCACGACCTCCTCTGTCACCATATTTTGCTTAATGAGTTCTGTGTTTTGTAGGTAAGAAGACCGTTGTTTCAGGCTTATAAACAAAAATCTTGTGTAACATTTGAAGACAAAATAAAGGATTTACTGTTAAAAAACACAGTAAAACCTGAAGTGCATAGTAAAGGTCACTCAGCGAGGTCAAAAGAGATTAACAGAGTTTAAAGAATGTCAGATAAAAGATTTAACTAGAGAAATCTGCCAGTGTTGAGGATACAAACAACAAAGCAGCATAAAGGGTGAAAATATCAAACAAAAACTAGCACAGCCTGAATAAAGGGGACTATTAGCCCTGCTATATAACTATGGTTTTTGAAGGCCAGAGATAATCCTGGTCATCATGGTTATGCTGAAAAGAAGCTCATAGCGGTCATCTTCCTTCTTCTCCTTTACTTCTCTTACTTTCTTTCACCTCCGCTGCTTCTGTTTTTCCTCTAAAACCCAACATGAACCCCTTTTTCCTTAATCCCCGAGCACAAAGCCTAAACCCTCATAAAACCCTCCCGTATGCCTTCGCGCCTTTCAAACCTTTCACTTCATCTCAACCATTGATTTTACCCACCAATCTAACGGCTCCCGTCACACCCGATAAAGCGACTTGCACGACCATTTCCTCGTCGTCCAATCGCCTTCGCTGAGGAACCAATGGCAGTCGCTCTCCCCGTGCCCACAAATCAATGAAACGTTAACGCACGATGGAGAGTGGTTTTTCTCTCTCCTCCGCCGCTACATGTCACGCGCTGAATGGAATCACATGCCCCCACCCTTTTACCACACAACATCCAAAGGCAGTGCGATCCAAACAGCTAACCTCTTAACCTCCCGATCCCGCCTGATAACCATCGTGCACTTTCACCACCTAATCACCGTTGGATTTGTCCACCTGAGATCCAATGACCCACGTTCGCTCCACTCCGACCTCTCCCAATAGCCTCCGCCAAGCCATCCCCACCGTCTATCCTCCTGATCTGATGGTCGATCTTTCTCCCTCACCTAGCTCGTACATTCACCACGCAGTCCACGTCCCTTGACCATTCCATATGCCCGAAGGATGAAGGTGATTGGCTCACTAGTACCAGTTGCAGTTGCTCCTCAACACCCATATTTAACAAACAGCATGGCCGAGAAGGAAAAGGACAGAGCTTGAGCAGGTAGCTGCATTTAGCAGTTATGGAACTTCACCGATGCAAACACTCCACCCGCCTGAGAGGATAGCAGAGCACCTGAGAATATCAGATTCACCCATTGAAGCAAGCAAACGCACTCAGAGACTCCATCAGGTAGTTAGATGTAGTTGGTGGTCAATTACGACCCCTCCATACCTAAATTGGCGAAATGCCTTTGTAATGAAACTCTATATATACCCAAAAACAAGATGTAATCAGGGTTGATGGTTGATGTTTTGATGTAAGGTTCAACTTCTAGAGACTGTGACTATTTTGGCACTTGGAGCATCTCATCTTCATTTTCAGCTAATACAAGCTTCTTCTGTTGTTAATTGCTCACTTTTCATTCTTCTTATATTCCAAGATGTGCCTGATATGTTATATTCTTGAGCTCTTGACGTTTAGCATTAGAGTGGTTGTCATCCTATCTCTGTGTTAACTTCTTGTATGTGTCATTGAATAAGTTATTTAGGTTTCTCTTTACCTAGTGTCAGAGAGCTGCCATCCTATCTGTGTATTAGGAGATTAGATTTGTAGACTTCTTTACTGGTTGCAGCCGGCCATCACATGGTCTTGTGCTTCTGCTGGTGTGGTTAGTATTCTCCATATTCACCCAATACTTAAGTTGTGAGTAGTTGGTGGTCTAAAGCCTTGTAGTCTGGGGGTGTTCACGCATGTTTAGAGTTAAACAAAATAGAAGTGGTTATCTAGCTTGGACAAGCATCATTCCTTCCATTCATCCATTTGCAACAATAAGTTGAATTTATATGTTACCAGAAATCTTCGAGCTACAACCTAGGAGAGTTTCTTGGAATCCTAACATAATTGGCACCATTGCTGGGGAGAGGAGATTGAAGCTCAGCTTCCCTAGGAGAATGACACAATTCTAGCTTTGATGATAGACAAAGTTTGGACACATTTCTAGCTGTAATCATCTATCTGGTAACTCTACTAGAGGACCAACCTTTGGCGACTCCACATTACAATTCTAGCTCAGTTTGTGAGGCATACTCGGAGAAATCCTCAGAAATCACCAACTGACCCAGTGCCTGACCCTAAGAAGATTGTCAAGTAGAGAAAGACATCACAGAAAGGAGCATCAATATCAGGTAAGCCTAAACAATCTTATGTATCTTTGCCAAAGAGGCTTGTAATTGAGCATGTTCATGTTGAAAATATAGAGCCTGGTACTATTAGTGAAGAGAATTTCCCAGAGATTCATAAGGCTCCTTGTTCAATAAGTTCCCCTTTGGATCTCAGTCCAAAGAAAACCTCCCACATAGTCCATCATATTCCTTTGTCCCTGTCATTCATTTCACAGCTCCTCGCCTTTCAAACTACCAGTATCCATCCACCTACCCTAGTCATGGCAGGCCTGCAAGCTCCCACAAAGATGGAAAGAATCATAGCTGCTAGGTATGGACCCCTAGTCTTGTATGTTCCTTTGAATGCCATGCCTACAGGAGAGTATCAGAAAAACATGCCTAAGTTCACTAGTACAGAGGGAGTAACAGCTGAAGAGCACCTAGAGTCTTTCTATAGTTATGTTGATAACCTAGATATCAGTGAGGACGATGTGTGGATGAGAGTATTTGTCCAAAGCCTCGATGGAGAGGCTAGAAAATGGTTCAGAGAACTGGCCCCTAGGTCTATAGCAAACATTGAAGCATTAGATGATGTATTTTTGAAGCATTGGGGAGATAAGAAAGACCTGCTCTATTATCATACTAAGTTTGGTAACCTGAAGAGGGAAAATGGGGAATAATTGTCTGATTTTAATAAAAGATTCAATCGTATGTATAGTAAGATACCAGCCGAAGTAAAGCCTACTCCCACCTATTCCAAACTCACCTATGCCAATGCTTTTGACTCTGATTTCTGCCTACTTTTGAGAGAAAGAAGATGTGCCACTCTAGCTGAAATGCAAGATGCAGCTTTAGAGGTGGAATCTAATATCATGGCTGCCGAAAAGCTCAAAGGTCATGCTGACAGAAGGAGAAAAAGAGGTGAAGCTTCCACCTCTTCTTCATCTTCAGAGCCCAAATTAAATAAAATGACTAAGATGATTGAGTTGTTGGCTACTGAAATATCTAAGCTGAAGGTTGAGCAGAGCTCTGAAAAATTAAGGCTTCCAAACACATTTGCTCCAAGGAATCCAAATCCATTCAGAAGAGCAAATGAACAATTGCAGATCATTCAGAGGGGTAAAGAAGCCGGTGAAGAAAAAAAGGTTAAGGCTCCTTTCCAAAACGTAGTCACGGAGGAGGAGCATTTCAAAGAAGAGGACGAGATTCACTGCATGGAAGACAAGGGCAATGCTACATTTTTGACATTAGTTGCCTACGAAGAATCATTACTCCAGGACCAGACTAGTCAAGAGTGGGACAGAGAAGCTATTCTGCAGACTGATGAATGGCAAAGATATAATCTAAGGTCAAGAACAAGAAATGTCAAGGAGAGTCCTGCCCAAAGAACTGTTGTCCCCACAAAGCACCAGATCAGCAAATAGAAAAAGCTTGCAACTGATCCAGTCATCCTCAAAGCACCAACTCAAGAGGTAAGAGGCCCTCAAAAGTCCCCTTCCCCTTTCAGTTTTGAATCAGAAGTCCAGAAGTTAAAAATATCTGTGCCTCTAATATAACTTGCAAAAAATGAAGTTTTTAGAAAGCCTATCCTTGATTCCCTTGAGCTAAAAGCCTCACAAGCCTCCACCGACTATGTCAATCTGCAAGATGACAAACCTGCAGTTGTGCTGAGCCCAATGACTGAACCTGTTAATGATAATTCTCCATCATTTTATGTCTTCGTGACCATTCATGACAAAATCCTCCACAACTACCTGTTGGACACAGGGTCCAGCCATAACCTGATACCCAAAGCTGTCATGGAAGAGTTAGGCCTTGACACTACCAAACCTTATCATGATCTATTCTCCTTTGATTCAAGAAAGGTAAAATGTCTGAGATTAATCAAATATTTAGTTATTACCCTAACTCAACTACCCATGAAGAGCATGATGATGGACATTGTGGTAGCAGATGTCCCTCCTAAGTTCGGCATGTTGTTGTCCATAGGCTGGATCAAGAGACTAGGTGGGACGTTACAGAATTATTTATCTTATGCGACTATCCCAGTTTTTGGAGGGGAAAGCAGGAGATTGTACAGAGAAGCACAGCTAGCCTACATCATCAGTGATGAAAAGAATCCTACTAATCATCCCATCTATGCCATGGACACTAATTTTGGAGCATGTATTCTCCAAATTGAAGAATTCCAGGAGGCCGCATTGCATCTCAAGAAACAAATAGGTTAGGCCATGGAAGAGCAAGAAAGTCAGGTTTGGGAGATGTTCTTTGATGGAGCATGTTCAAGGGAAACTGCAGGAGCAGGGGTGGTGCTAATATCTCCAAAGCAAGAAAGCATACATCTATCTTTTAAGCTGACTTTCCAAGTTACCAACAATATAGCAGAGTATGAGGCTCTGATATTGGGCCTTAACACAGCTAGAGACAGAGGAATCAGAAACATAAAGGTGTTTGGAGATGCTGATCTCATCATCCAGCAAGTGAACAAAACGTTTCAAGCGAAACACCCCAGGTTGAAAGCATATAGAGATGAGGTATGGAGACTCAAAGATTCTTTTGATAACTTTTGTATCTCATATATCCCTAGAGTAAAAAATTAGCTCGCTGATTCCCTTGCCGTGTCTGCTAGCATGTTTATCCCTCCCATGACTCTCAGACTAGCTTATGAAGTTTAGATGAAATATAGACCATCCTTGCCTGGTAATGTCCAGCATTGGAAAGTTTTTGAAGATGATGATGAAGTGAATAGGTTTCTGCAAGTCATTGATGAATTCTCTGAAATGCAAATTGACCAAAAGAATGAAGCCTTGGAAGAAAGCCCACAATCCTAGCTAAAGAACAAAATTGGCAAAGAGAGCATTGTCCAGCTGCCTAGCAATCATTGATCTGGATTTAAACAGGAACGCAACAAAATAAAGAGATAACCATATACACAAAGATGCAGCGGAAATAATGCTTCATTTCATTAATGGAAAATACTGAAATATGCTTACAACCAGAATTGGAAATAAACCAGCTAGGGCAATGGTAGCTTATCTCTGAGAAGAGATGTGTGGCTCCATGCCTCTGAACTGTGTTACAATGAGGCTCGAAGGCCTATTTATTGTTGAGAAACAATGGAAAAACCCTTCACATTCCAAAACCTAACCCTGGAAGATGAAACGCCAAATTGTGGGCCCCGTTTTTGGGTAAATTGGTACATCAACTTCCCAGGGTCGCGAATTGGTCGTCTTATCTCCGTTTGACGCGCATGATAGCCCGTTGGAAAGATCTCTCCGAGGACTAC
>APFE030396896.1:238668-276795 GCA_000404065.3 Pinus taeda | reverse complement strand
CCTTTGCATTTGTTTCATATTTCTTCTTCTCAGCCGGATCTGTAGGAGTTGCTGATGGAAAAGTATACCCTGTATCTAAAATATCCCAGACTTCTATACCAAGAGATTGAAGATAGGCAGTAACTCTTACCTTCCAATATACGAAGTTTGTCCCATCAAAAATTGGTGGTATGATTGATGCTTCCCTCTCATAGTTGCTCATGATGAACGATCTTCCTTCAAGCAATCAAGCTTCTTCTGAAGGACCTGCTTTGATACCAATTGTTGGAAATAATACTGAGAGGGGGGGTGAATCAGTATTATCAAGTCAAATATTCCTTTTTCAAAATAAATGATATACGCTACTTTAGTTAATTAAACCCACGTATATACGCAACTATGCAGAAGGAGACCCACGTATACAGAGCAAACTTTTAATTTACTTTATCTTTCTAATGTTGATTGTTAATCTCTGTTTCAGAATCAAATAACCAATAACTAGAAACAGTAAAGCAGAGCAGAAAGACAATCACACACAAGAACACAAGATATAAGGTGGAAACCCAATGTGGGTGAAAACCACCTGCTGCAATTCATCTCTATCTTCTTTTAAATTAGAAACTTCTTTTACAATGTATTGGTGCAGTCCTTTACCAGTACGCAGGCTGCAACCTGCAGAGAGCTTCAACCCTCTCTCGTTCTCCAGCTTCTCCTATAAGGGAGCTACAACCCCCTTTAGCTCTTGCACTAGCCAAGATACTAGTACGTAGGTGCTGGCCTACGGAAGGCTAAAACCTTCTCTTCCTTCCAGAGACCACATTTCATAAATTTTCAGACTAAATCCATGAACATCAATCAATCATCAAGAATTTCTCCATCAATCAATCTCCTTTTCACAAATTAGATCTGAATCAAGTAGATACTTCTCTGATAGCTGTACCCAAAACATAGTACCAGACACCACACACCAAAATCTGAACCTAGAACACAAAAACAATAAACAGAAGCAGCTAGATCACAACTCAAAATATATACGCTATTTCAATAACCTGCAACATGCGTGCATACGCTTCTGTGTTTGGAACAACCTGCATATACATTGTTTTCATTCACTGAACCAACGTGTATATGTGCCTTCGCTTCACTGAACCTGCGTACAGATCTATAAAGGATAATTCGCTCATTCATATATTCAAACACTAATTAACCCAGATTATCAGTGTTATAGATCAAGCAAGCGCCACATATAACAGACCAAAATCATACAAAGATACTATCATTCAATCTTAAAGATTATGACCCATCAATAGAAATTATCCATCTCTTTGCGCTAAGGTTCCTCCTTCATTCAGATCCAAATCTGCACCATAATCCAATTACCAGTGTTCCAGATCTAGCCCTTTATCAGATATTCAATAATAATTCCGATAATACTTTGCCACATGATCTCCTTCCTCTTTTATAGTCTTAGGCCTTCCACAATACCACGGTCCAAAACCATAATAAACCAATGCCACATACCCAATACTTGGGATCAACACTTTTGACGAGGTACCATGGTCCAAAACCATAGGTTCAAATACCAAGGACTAACTGCCACGGACCAAAGGTAAGTTCTTCAACATATACGCACCTTTGTAACGTCTAACCCGCGTGTATACACGTCTTCATCTAGATGAACCTACGTATATGTCTTTTCCTTCATTCTGAAATCCTGAACTGAGATCTGTTACCAGAGAGAGTTGCCATCAAGGACAACACCTGTGCCATGGCCCCAAACCTGTGCCATAATGCCAACATCCTTAAGCTATGAGTAGTTGGTGGTCTAAAGCCTTGTAGCCTGGAGGTGTTCACGCATGTCTGGAGTTAAACAAAATAGAAGTGGTTATCTGGCTTGGACAAGCATCATTCCTTCCATTCATCCATTTGCAACAATAAGTTGAATTTATATGTTACCAGGCATCTTCGAGCTACAACCTAGGAGAGTTTCTTGGAATCCTAACAGGGACAACAAGAAGTAGTTCAATAGTTGCCCCTATCTTCTTGCATGAAGATCTTCTCCTTTCCTAGAATAAATCTTAAGCAGTTTTAGGATATTTCTTAGTTTTATTATTGTATAAATAACTCTTTTCTAGAGTTGTAAATGGTTCGGAGTTCAAGATTCATAGCTCACTTCTTGTAAAATTCTTTGACTGTTTATACTACTTTGAACCTGGAAGCCACCTTTGAAGGAAGATTTTGCAGACACTTGATGTAATCGATCTTTCTGGAACCTTAATACAAAGCAGAGGATTCTAAATCTGGTTTTACACAGTTTTGTGTTATCTTGTAATTTTTTTTTCAGTTTTCAATCATTATGTGTTTTCTTCATATGCTTATGACTTGCAAAGATATCTAGGTAGGAACAATTAGAGTTTCAATTGATTCCTATAAGCTCCCGAAGTGATCATCTATTAAAGAGATTGGATTAATGCAACTGTTTGTGTAGCTAATCCCCTCTAATCATAAATCACCAGCATCTTGTGTAAGATTAAGTATACTGCCTTGAATCTTTTGAACGTAGTTCAGAAGGTTTTCCACTTATGATTTTTCTGTTTTACAGTCTGGAAACTATGATAATCATATTTTTTGCTATCTTCCACTCACCACTATTTTTTTATCTATATCATTGTGTAAAGTCTTATAGCAACCCTCTGTTGAGATATTAATATACCCCAAAGGATTAATTACTTTAATTCTACATCTGTCTTCATTCATTGGTCTTCCAAAAACTTAAACCAAAAACCCCCAAAACAATTATTTTAGATGCTCTGGCATTGGTAGCCTGACCTACTACTATCTTAGAGGTACAACATCAGACTAGCATCATTGTCGGGGATTTTAATTTCATTCAAGTTTCCCTTGAGACAATGATATGCATTCACTCGTTTCCTTTAAAGGTGATTAAATGATTTAGAAAGGTTAAAATCATTCACCTAGGTGACTCCACACTCCCAAGCTGGCACCTTATAAACATACCAGATCTCGTTCAGAAGCTGACATAGTTAAACCTCTATCAGATCCTGAAAGGCTTATGAGAAAACCCAGTTCTAAAAGGGGTCACCACCAATCATCTTCTTCTTCCTCTTCAGTCCTACAATCTAAAGAGTTAGAATCATTTGACCCCTATAGTAATATCCCACCTCATCCTGATTACTCCCATTTATCACCTAGGGTTGCTGAACTTCTAAATAAAGGAGTTGATTTCAAGTCAGCATACCTTATTCATTCATTAGAATCTCTTCCAAGACCCACACTACCACCAGGATCACCTATCACTGAATCTAATTTGGGTGTTAATCTACCTAAATATAAACCCACAGATTTCATATCCCCTACCACCTATCCATTTTCTTCCATTTTTGATCAACCTGAAGCTTCTTCTTCTGAACAACCTGAAGAGACCTTTTATGTATATACCAATCCTCTTTTTGAATCAAAAGAAGGTATTCCTTTTCAGTTCCCAAAGTTATTTCTTAAGACTCCTTTGAAGTCTTTCAGGAGATCTCCTACTCCTTCACCTCCAACTAGTTCACCAACCCCTGAATCACCATCTTCTTCCTCTTCTTCTTCTTCATCCTCTACATCCACACAAACACCTCATACTCCACCTAGAAAACCTCATACACCTCAAGCATCTCATATTCCTCAAGCACCTCATACACCACTTGTTTTCATGGCTTTCCGACCAAATGTGGAGGCCATATATGCTGCCTTAGTCTTACCTAATAACCTTGATGCATTCCCAGCTGGTTATTTAAAATACCCTCCCAAATACAATGGAGAAACTGGTCCCTCAGCTGAAGACCATCTTCAAGTTTTCCTTGACTTTGTAGACAACATGAACATAGAAGAAGAAAACGTTTATATGAGATTGTTTGTACAGTCATTAGAGGGAAATGTGAGGATTTGGTTTAGGCAGTTACAAGCAGCTTCCATTAGAAATTGGGAAGAGCTTACTACCATATTCAAAAATTAGTGGGGTGTCAAAAAGGATCCTCTTTATTTCCTCACTGATTTTGAAGAGCTTAAAAGGAACTTTAGTGAACCAGTTGCAGACTTTATCAAAAGATTTAACATACTCTATCACAAAATGCTAGATGATTGTAAGCCCCCTGTAGTAGCAACTAAGTCTAGGTTTTCTAAAGCTTTCTATGATGAATTTGTTGTTATGTTATGTGAGAGAACTTCAAGAACTCTTGAAGACATGCAAACAAACTCCATAGAAGTAGAAGCAAATAGGGCAGCCTCAACTTCATTAAAACTTAAAGAAGAAAAAAGCCCAAAGAAAGCTTAAATCTACTCAAGAAGCCTCTAGTTCCTCAAAGACTAAGTCAGAAGAATAAAAAATAGATGAAATAACATCTCTCCTTAGAAATCAAATAGTATTTCAAAGATTGAGACCCAACCTAAAACAATACAACAAACAGTTACTAGACCTCAAAACCAAAACCAAGGTCAGTATAAAAGAAACCAACCACTACAAATTCTTCAGAGACCTAACAATGATCAACAGGTTCCTACTCCTCTATTGATAGATGACCAACAACCTGATGACAATACTATGACAATTACTGAAGATATTAATAGTATGGATTCTTCTTCCAATCAAACAACCATCATTCCTCTCTCACAACAGAATCAGGCTCAAGAATATCAGGAAGCTTCACAGGTATCTAAATATCATGCTTTTTCAGAATTTTTAATTGCAGAATTAAACAAAAGGTATGATCTTAGACCTAGACCTGGTCCTGGGAGACCTTCAAAGGAAACTCCAGTGATTGAACCATGTACCAAAACTGTTGAAGCTCAAACAACTCTTATTCATCCATTAGACCAATCAAATGATACTAACCAAACTGGTAAAAACATTTTGACTGCGTTTAATGTTGAAAAGAATTAGAGAGGGTTAAGATCCCAATTCCATTATCAGAACTTTCAAAAAACCCTAGTTACAAAAGCCAAGTTACAATATGGATTCAAAATACTTCAGTTGATGCTGAAGGTGACGTAATAAGTCTACAAGATGAAAAACCAGCAGTAGTTTTTGGACCTAGTTCAGATATGATAGATGATATAATGCTTCCTTTCTATGTAACTCTTAAAACAAATGACTCCATGTTATACAATTGTATGCTTGATTCAGGAGCATCACACAACCTTATGCCGAAATCTATCATAGACCTTTTGAAATTAGATATCACTAAATCCTACCATGACCTATACACCTTTGATTCCAAAAGGGTGCCCTGTTTAGGATTGATCAAGGATTTAGTGGTTACCCTTGCCCAAATCCCAGTCAAAAGTATAGTGCTTGACATTGTTGTCACAGATATCCCTCCCAAGTTTGGAATGCTCCTTCTAGGTCATGTTGTGCCAAACTAGGGGGAACTCTACAAATGGACATGTCATACACTACTATTCCTGTTTATGGAGGAGAGCAGTTAAGATTATATAGAGACGTAAGATTTGCACATACTATTTTTAAGACTGACCAGACAAGGAACCATCCAATTTATGCTATAGATCAAGACTTTTGTTGTTTTCAGCTCACTTCAAACCAACATAAAACTCAAGTCAAAATTGAAGAGGTGGTTGAAAGTTCTGAACCAAACCAAACTGATATTTGGAAACTATTCTTTGATGGCTCTTGCACAAAAGATGGGGCAGGAGCTGGAGTTGTTTTAATTTCACCTGAAAAGGAAAATATAACACAATCATGTAAATTAGATTTCGAAGTCACTAATAATGTAGCTGAATATGAAGCTTTCCTTTTAGGATTGAATTTAGCCAAAAGCTTAAAAGTTCAGAACTTGAGTGTTTTTACTGATTCTGAGCTTATTGTTAAGCAAGTAAAGAATGTTTTCCAGACCAAGCACCCTAGACTTAGGTCCTATCGTAATGAAGTACGGGATACAGTTGAAAATCTGTTCGATGCTTTTAATTTGACTCATATTCTTAGAGATCAGAACATTCACACTAATTCCTTAGTTGTCTCTGCCGGTGCTTTTAAAATTCCTAATCATGCAAATGTGCTTTATCAAATTCAAGTCAAATATAGGCCATCTATCCTAGATAGCCTGAAACATTGGCAAATATTCAAAGATGATGAACAATTGAAAATGTTTCTTCAGGTAATAGATAATTTTTCATTTCTACAAATTGATGATGACAGAGCTGAAAATGCAGAAGGAAATGATACTTCAGATTTTAAAGCCCGGGTTGCTAATCACGATGTTATCCAATTATCCAATAATTTTATTCCAAAGGGACTAATTCCTTTAGAAAAATTATTCAATCAAAACGATGTTTTCCAAAACCCACGGTCCATTTCTTCAAAAGATGACGTAGAGGAAATTAACACTGGAACTAATAAAGATGTTAAAAACATCAAATTGTGCACATCTCTAGACCCAGAAATCAAAGCTCAGTATTTTAATTTGTTGCAAAAGTATAAAGACATGTTTGCCTGGACTTACGCTGATTTAAAGACATATGACACATCATTAATACAACACAAAATTCCTCTGAAGCCAGAAGAAAAACCGTATCAGCAGAAGCTTAGAAGGATAAATCCAGCCCTTTTACCAACTATAGAAAGGGAGATTAAGAAAATGTTAGATGTGCAAATCATCCTCCCTCTTAGATATTCTAATTGGGTTGCAAATCTGGTTCCTATTAGAAAGAAAAATGGAGAAATAAGACTCTACGTGGATTTTAAAAATCTGAATAAGGCATCATTAAAAGATAATTATCCTTTGCCCAAAATGGACCAGTTACTGCAAATGGTTTCAGGTGCACAAAGACTATCTATGCTTGATGGTTTTTCAAGTTATAACTAGGTGAACGTTGATACAACAGACATAGAGAAAACAACTTTTACTACTCCCTGGGGTACATTCATGTACGCTAGGATGCCATTTGGCTTAACCAATGCTGGAGAAAAATTTCAGAGAGCTATGGACATTGCTTTCATGGGACAAGTAAATAAATTTGTAGTTATTTATCTTGATGACATAACTTTTTTTCTAAATATGGTCAGAAACATTTAAAGCACTTGATGAAGGTTTTTGACAAGTGTAGAAAATTTGGAATATCACTAAACCCAAAGAAGTACTTGTTTGCTGTTAAAGAAGGAAAAATTTTGGGCCATAATATTTCAAAGGAGGGCGTAGTAATTGATCCCAAACAAGTATTTTCCATAGAATCATTGACCTTACCTAGAAACAAAAAGGAGATTCAAGCTTTTCGGGGCAAGATTAATTTTCTAAGGCAATTCATTCCCAATTATGTAGAGATAGTGAAAGATATAACAGACATGCTCCGAAAGGACCATGAAGTCAAATGGACTCCCTCTTCTAGGAATGCATTTGAACAAATAAAAAGGGAAATCTCTGAAGCTCCCACCTTAGCCAACCCATATTATACCAAGCCATTTAGTATTTTCTCTTTTGCCTCTGAAACAACCCTTGCTGCTATTTTATTACAGAAAAATGAAGATTCCCATGAACAACCCATAGCCTTTTTCAGCAAGGTTATGAGAGATGTTGAGCTGAAGTATGACATCATTGAGAAGAAAGCCTACGCCCTTATTCAAGCCCTGAAATCATTCAGGATGTATGTCTTGCACTCACCTATTACTGCTTATGTCCCAAATAGTGTTGTAAAAATTGTCTTAACCCAACCAGACACCAAAGGGAAAAGAGGTAGATGGATCACTCAAATTCTGGAATTTGATCTAACTATCAAGACTACCAAGCTAGTAAAAGTTCAAGGATTAGCTAAGCTTCTAGCTTAATCCAACTGCAAAGTACTTGGAATCAATTCTGTTTTAGAAATACAAGGGAAGAATCCACAAGAAATTCCTTTCAGTCTCAAGAGAAGAATACACAAGAACCTTATGTCCTTGCAAAAGGGGAGAATCCACAAGAGCCTTCTCTTCATCCTATAGGGGAGAATCCACAAGAACCTCCACCTTCAGAGCAGATCAATCCTATACACATTGATCAAAAAAAATTTGATGTCAAATTGGTATCAAGATATTGTAAATTTCTTGATCCATTTTGAGTGTCCAGCATCATTCTCCAAAACCCAGTGTAAAACTCTCAAGTTGAAATTAGTCAAGCACTGCATTATTAATGCAAATTTATACTAGAAAAATCCATTTAACATTTTGTTATTATGTTTAACAGAATCAAAAACTGAAGGCATCATTGATCAGTTTCATACAAGATTTTGTGGGGGACACTATGCTTGGAGAGCTACAGCATACAAGATTCTGAGGGGAGGATTTTATTGGCCCACATTGTTTTTACAAGTAGGGGCAAAGGTGAGAGGTTGTGTTCCTTGTCAAATGTTTGCTGGAAAACAGAAATTAGTTGCTCTTCCACTTGTTCCATCCATAGTTTTAGCACCTTTTTCTCAATGGGGATTATATTTTATTAGAGAGATTCATCCCACTTCAAGTAATTAGCATAGATGGATCCTCACTAGAGCAAATTACTTTACTAAATGGGTGGAAGTAATTCTAGTCAAAAATGCTACTGATGCAGTGGTAATTAAGTTTATTGAGGAGAATATCTTAGCTAAATTTGGTTGCCCAACTCAAATTGTCACTGATAATGCAACATATTTTTCTAGTGTTAAAATGATTGACTTTTTCCAGAAATATCAGATTTTTCTACATCATTCAACTCCATATTACCCTCAGGGTAATGGCCTTGCAGAATCATCAAACAAGAGCTTGGTAAATGTAATAAAAAAGACACTAGCTGATCATAAGAAGAGTTGGGATTCACATTTGATTTATGCAGTATGGGCAAATAGAATTACTACAAAGAGGTCAACTAGCAAATCTCCATTTCAGCTAGTCTATGGGAAAGATGCAATTTTCCCTACCAATTTGGCTTTCCCTGTTTTAAAATTTCTGCAAGATATAACAGATGAACCTAATGATTTTTCTAGAAGAATAAATCAAATTATTGAGCTTAATGAAAACAGAGATGAAGTTCATACAAATTACAGAAATATCATAATAAAATGAAGGTCTTGTTTAATAAAAGAGCCAGGGAAAGGGACTTTAAGGAAGGTGATCTAGTTCTAAGATGGGATGCCAGGAGAGAAGATAAAGGAAAGCATGGCAAATTATAAAATCTATGGTTTGGACCTTTAACAACTGCTGAAGTAAAGGGTAACAACACTTTTGTGCTGCAGAATCTTGAGGGGCAATATTCCACTTATCCTATAAATGGAAGGTTTCTCAAACATTATATTCAGTACTAAGAAGGTGAAATAGTTTTCATTGTTAATACTCCGGTTTTCTTTTCCTTTCCAAGATGTCAGTGTGATTTTCTTACAGCAATGACTCCATAGCCCGAGGAGAAGGCACATGGATCTACAGGTTCTTTGCATTCTACAAGAGAAAGCAGTCCCCAGATGGAGCCAATGTTGTAGCATTTTTTGATTTCGATTAGATAGAATATTTCAAAAAATGTTAAGTTAGGATATGGACGTAACATAGTGAATAAAATGCTAGTTTAAAAAATATTTTGATGATGATGTCCATATCAAAGAAAATGTTAGGTTAGATGCTCTAAAAAATCAAGGCAAAAAGAAAATGTTAGGTAGAAAGAAAACAAATAAACTCTAAAAGTGAGCAAGTCCAAATGCCACTACTCTATTTCTACGAAATAATGGTTGTGTGCAGCTTGTTTTTAAATGCCACAACCCATGACAATCAAACTGTTTAATCTTTACTGCTTCATGTTTTAAATTTGACGTTATAGATAGAGAATAAAGATTTGTCCAAACTGTTTAATCTTGGTAGATCAGTAGTTAGGTAGAGAATAATAAGGTGCTCATCAGTTTAATCTAAGCCCTTGAAAATTATAAGGGTAGATTTAGATAGTTTTCTTTTGTAAATAAGAAGAAAGGATAAGGGTTTGCTAGCTTAAATGCACCCATTAAATGAAGAAAAAAATTATAGGATAAGCAAAGGGTAAGTAGAGAAAGGTTGCAGAAGTTTAATGGTTGATTGGACAAAATGTACATTTGTCATGTTTCTATGTCCAAGAGGTAATTATAACAAGGAAAATGAAGGTCTACTTGATCAAGCAATTAACTTCCCATTCATCCCTATTCATTCCTATATTCACTAATTTCCCCTTCCTACCTTCATTCAGTTCATAATCATTCATTTCCATTAAAAATCCCTTTTCCTATGGTAAAAACCCTTTTTACCTAGGAAAAGTAAAAACATCATGTAAAAACATGTTTTACTATGTAAAATCCCTTTTACCATGTAAATTCCCTTCTATCCGAAAAACCCATAAAAATACCTTTACCCTAAGTATAAATGCTATATGAAAAGTCAAAACATTCATAAAAAGCATTATATTTAGTGTTATTCCTCTTTCCACTATATTTCATATTAACATTGACTTATGTATTAAATCCTTAAGAATTCCCATTTCTCGTATATAATAGCTCCTTTAATATAATATCCGAAAACCCTTAAGTTTTATTAATAAAACTATGAAATAAACATATCGCATCACATATCGGCAAGACCATAGGCCTTTAAAAATGCATATACCATAGTTTTATAATAAAACTATGTATTATATAAATATCGCATCGCAAATGTTGACGAATCGCGACCTTTCATATATATCATAACTCAGTACTATATCGCATCTGCCCCTCATCGTTGTCCCACTAATAAGCATTCTCCTCCACTAGTTGCGATCCCCGATCACGATGAGAGCCCGGACCCGACTAGACATATATTACAGTCTATCGCCATTTCACATACGGCCTCCATCGCATCCCTTTGCGATGAGCCTACCCCCCGCCCACTCAAATAGCGATATGCGATTAACCTCGAACTTGATATCATTATCTGCCAGAGTTAATACATTTTCAAATCCGCCATGTATTGTTTTGCGATGATTTTCTGTGTTAAATTGATTTTCGTTTTAAACATAGAAATGACCCAAAACTGCCATTTAAGCTGCTAATCATTGTTTCAAACATGATTAAGCCATTCCTACCTTAATTAATCCTCCGTACTCTCTCTTTCGGACTATTCATCGCCCGATAGTTCAAAAGCAAGATTGTTTTCTCCATTTAAACAAAAGCACCATTTGCTCTTTTTCCTATTTTAAACACAACGCAGCCCAATAATGCCTCTACGGCCCATTTAAGCCATCATTTAGCCTCCGAAATGCCTCAGACTTCTTCTGATAACCTTTCAAGATCAGCAGAGCCATCACGACCTCCTCTGTCGCCATATTTTACTTAATAAGTTCTGTGTTTTGTAGGTAAGAAGATTGTTGTTTCAGGCTTATAAACAAAAAACCTGTGTAACATTTAAAGACAAAATAAAGGATTTACTGTTAAAAAACACAGTAAAAACTTGAAGCGCACAGTAAAGGTCACTCAGTCAGGTCAAAAGAGATTAACAAAGTTTAAAGAATGTCAGATAAAAGATTTAACTGAAGAAATTTTCCAGCATAGAGGATACAAACAACAAAGCAACATAAAGGGTGAAAATATCCAACAAAAGCTAGCATAGCCTGAATAAAGGGGACAGCAAGAAGCAGTTCAATAGTTGCCCCTATCTTCTTGCATGAAGATCTTCTCCTTTCCTAGAATAAATCTTAAGCAGTTTTAGGATATTTTTTAGTTTTATTATTGTATAAATAACTCTTTTCTAGAGTTGTAAATGGTTTGGAGTTCAAGATTCATAGCTCACTGCTTGTAAAAGTCTTTAACTGTTTATACTACTTTGAACTTGGAAGCCACCTTTGAAGGAAGCTTTTGCAAACACTTGATGTAATCGATCTTTCTGGAACCTTAACACAAAGCAGAGGATTCTAAATCTGGTTTTACACAGTTTTGTGTTATCCTGTAAGTTTTTCCAGTTTTCAATCATTATGTGTTTTGTTCATATGCTTATGACTTGCAGAGATATCTAGGTAGGAACAATTAGAGTTTCAATTGATTCCTATAAGCTCCTGAAGTGATCATCTATTAAAGAAATTGGATTAATGCTCCTGAAGTGATCATCTATTAAAGAGATTGGATTAATGCAACTGTTTGTGTAGCTAATCCCTTCTAATCATAAATCACCAACATCTTGTGTAAGCTTAAGTATACTACCTTGAATCTTTTGAATATAGTTCAGAAGGTTTTCCGACTTATGATTGTTCTGTTTTACAGTCTGGAAACTGTGATAATCATATTTTTTGTTATCTTCCACTCACCACTATTTTTTATCTATATCACTGTGTAAAGTCTTATAGCATCCCTCTGTTGAGATATTAATGTACCCCAAAGGATTAATTACTTTAATTCTACATCTGTCTTCATTCATTTGTCTTCCAAAAACTTAAACCAAAAATCCCCCCAAAACAATTATTTTAGATGCTCTGGCATTGGTAGCTTGACCTACTACTATCTTAGAGGTACGACACCTGGAATGGTCTAGTACTTCATTAGGATCTGCCTCTAAATACAGTGGTGCTTGAACCTGATCTTGGTCTTTTCTCTCCTTCTGCAAGATTTGTAGAGGTTGTCTTCTATACTGAGGATTAAATTTTTTGTTCTATTGTACTTGCCTCTGAGAATTCTTACTCTCCAACTCTAATTTAATCAATTTATTTGACAACCTTTTAATTACCTTACTCATATGCTTTAATGTTTGATCTTGAGAGGATTCCACTT
This sequence comes from Pinus taeda, assembly GCA_000404065.3. Classification (NCBI taxonomy): domain Eukaryota; kingdom Viridiplantae; phylum Streptophyta; class Pinopsida; order Pinales; family Pinaceae; genus Pinus; species Pinus taeda. The sequence goes on along the minus strand of APFE030396896.1, from coordinate 264,051 downwards.
TAGCCTTTCCCTTATCTTGGATAGGTTGTGTCTCTGGTGCTTTACCTGTAGCCACCAGATTCCTTCTATCTCTAAGGCATCAATTTGGATCTGATCAAGGGTTGCAAACCTTCTCTCCCTCAATGTGAATCCAAAATTTGATTCAAAAGCCCCTGCAAAAGTTATTTTTGCACTAGCAGGAGGGGGCTTAATCTCCACTAGAAGAATATTGTACAATTTATTGAACCTTCTAATGAATTCAACAACACTTTCATCAGATTTCTTCTTAATAGCATTGAACTCTATGAGTGAATACCCATGATCTCTTTTTCCTCCCCATCTCTGGGTGAATAGGAGCTCCATCTCTTCCCATGTAGGAATATAGTTATTAGGAACCCCATAAACCATTTTCTTGCTTCTCCATCCATGGATTGGACAAAAAGTCTTAGAACAACATCCAGGTGTTCAACATTTAGATTCTTTACAAAATTACAAAATACTGCTATATGATTCTCTGTTGTTTGATCATCTTACCCTTTGAAATGAGGAAGAATCTTCAAGTACTCTTGAGGCATTTGATTCAATTGTTGTGGCAATTGAATAGGTGCATATTTATTCATCAAGAAAGCAAGTGCTACCATGTTTGCTCCTGAGCTTACTGAACCTTGATTACCAGCAGATGTGGAACCTTACTAAGGAGTAAATGGAGTATGAGAAGGTGACAATGTCGTTATAGGTTCAGGTTGAATAACTATAGCAAACACTGAGAAAGAAACAAACTCTAAAGTTTGTTCTTGACAGTTGGGTTCTTGAAATGAAGTGAATGTAAAAGGTGACTCTTGGTCAAATAAAGGTAAATGTTTGGATGAAAAATAAGTTGAACTGCTACTAGGTGCAGACAGTGTAGGACTTGGTGTAAGTGGAGTTTTTGGCCTTCCAACCCTCTTGGAAACTAGCCTCTCAGACTCTAAAAGGGCTTGAACTTTTTGCTGTGAGGTATCTAACCTTGTATGGGGCCTCTTTGGAGCTAGAGTTATTATTTTTGTTCAATACAGCCAAATATTTCCTCCTCACTGAACAACCAAAGGAAAATATTAAAAACCCAGGGAAAATTTTTCTTGTTTTCAGTTCCCGACAACGGCGCCAATTAATGTTGTCCCTTAAGAAACCAATTTCTTGGTTGTGTAGAAATTGTGCTTAAGACATTAATATTTATTGTTTATGTCACTTAGTTGTCACTTAATTGTATGTTGTATTCTCAAATGAAGGACCTGAAATACCTGGTTTTTAACCCTCAATACTTAGGTGACATGAAAGTCTCATAATGTCATTTGATTGTTGAATATGAATGTTGAATGAAGAATGCTAAGAGAAGTCAGAGACAATATGTTGTTTTACACAAAATCTACTATCAATGACACTTAGAGAAGTTAAAGGCAATATGTTTTTTTACACAGAAACTATTATCTGTAACTTAGAAGAATTGCAGAGGTAGGAACTTCAACTATAGGAGCACTCCTTTAAGGAATTTTAACTTCATTTACATAAGCAAATAAAGACCTGCTACTTCATTACCATACTTAAAAGAAGAAGACATATGATGACACATAACAGAGAAGTCACAAAATCATACCCAACAATGTGTGGAAAACTTCTGATTATTTCATTAATTAACAATTTTATCAAGAATATAGTGGCTTAGTCTCCAGGTTCTTCAAAATTCGAACCCTCTCTCTGTAAATTTTCCTCTTTTTGTACATTATGAGACAGTTGGTAATCACCAAACTGTCAAATTTCTTAACTATCTCCTAATTGTCTAAAGTAAAAATCACTACAGAATATTACATTAGAGGGTAAAAGACACCTCATTCTCAAGAAAACAAAATCACAGGAAGTAACAGAAATTAGAAATCTGATGATGGTTGCTCGATGTTCAAATTTGTGACTTGGTTGTTGATGAAGTTTCTTTGTAGATGTTCTGATAATAGTTAATCTGTTTTAACATAACACACTACATTTTAACAAAACTCCATGTGTGGACTTGGGCCCACGTATGCATCAAAAATGTTCTAATTGGATAAAATGCAAGGAAACCTGACCAATCACTATTGCTAGAAACCAAAGGAATAAAGCCCCAATTCATTACATATTGGGTCCACATGAGGACGATCACCTTATGATCACTCATTCAATGGATGGTCCGATCATTCGAAACTCAACGAGACTTTACGCTTGTTGAATAAAACCTTATCGCATTTGTTTTTTCAACAACCCTTTGACTTCCCCACAGACCTGATAAGAAACAAAACTGAGAATTAAAAGATTTCTTGGGTCTGATTCTAAAAATAACATCCGTTCACTTTTCGACGTGATATCCATTGGATCTTGTCCCTTTCGATGAACGACTGTGATGGATCTGGACTTCAACAGATTAAACTACATTTCATACACCGTCGCGTCCGATTTTCAAAATAAACCTCGTTCTAGTTAACCGCACAACTACTGTCGGATCTGTGGCTTGTTGATAAAATGGCTCAGATCTTCTCACGGGTTTCTCACATTCAAAAGCTGTTAATAATGTAAAACAACCCATTTCTTTTAAATTTCTGCATTCTCCTTTATTTTTGTTATATCATAATATTTGGTTTTTTTTTCCATTTTTGCAATAAAACTAAAAATTAAAATAAAATGACAATGGATGCTACAACAGGTGGTATAACACTTCCTTCCATACTATAGAAAAAATGACCCCATTTATGGAACTTTATGGATATCATCCACCATCCATCACATCATTTTTAAAAGCAAATTTTAAGGTTCAAGTAGTGGAGGATCACATCAAGCATAGAATAACATGACTTTGGCACAGAATAGAATGACACAATAGGCAGATCAACATTGCAGTGAAAGAAGTTTTGATGTAGGTGACTGGGTATTTCTATGACTACAACCATACAAACAAATGTTCCTCAAGCAAGCTAAAAAGGATAATAAATTATCACTAAAGTATTATGGTCCGTACAAGTTGTTACAAAAGATTGGTACTATGGCATACAAATTGGAGCTTCCCGCATCTTCCCAAGTGCACCCAATTTTCCATGTTTCATGCTTAAAGAAGGTTATAGGTGAGAAGATCCCAGTTCAAACAATAAGGTCAGAACTTGATGAGGAAGGACAAATCATATTGGAACCTGAAGTAGTCACAAAAACAAGAAATCGACAACTATAAAATTGATCAATTTTAGAGTATCTCATCAAGTGGAAGAACTTACCCGCTAAAGATTCCAGATGGGAGGATGATAATTTTATATAGAAGCATCCAAAACTACTCAAGAATTGTGGACAACACTTTTTGAAGGAAAGGGGTATGTTAGGTCCCTACTACTAGTGTAACCCTTTGTTGTTATCAGTTCAACCCCCTTATTGTATTATTGTGCCCATATAGTGCCCATGTTGTTATTATTATGCCCCATAGAAGCCCATTATTGTTATTGTTGCACACCTACAATATTATTTTTATGCAGGCTCTGATTGTATTGGGACCCCTTAGAATCCTATATATAGAAATGAGGTCTTGTCATTTGTATCATCGAAGAATTGTTCATTTGTGTAATGTAAAGGAGGTTTCCCCCGAAAGAGGTTGATTATGAAGTTGTTGATATATCTTTTCTATCTTTTTGTGAGTTGGTTTCATAACAGATGAAGATCATAATCATAATCTCATATTCTTTGTATCTGATTTTGCGTTCTCTGTTGAGGATGATGAAGCAAAAACTTGGTTTGTGAACTCAGGAGCTTCCACTCACATGGCATGTAACAAACATTGGTTTGAGAATATTAAAGAAACTAGTAGTGGTGCAAATATCTACCTTGGTGATGATAGAGGGTACCAGATCCAAGGGTATGGTAATGTTCCTGCCATTTTCCCTGATGGAAATATTAGACATATTCAAAATGTAATGTATGTACCTGGAATAGAAAAGAATCTGATATTTATTTCTATGATAACAAATCATAACCTTAAGGTAGAGTTTTTAAAGTCTTATTGTGTTATTAAATATTTTTTGGATCGTATGAAGCCAATTGCATCAGGTATTCGAGTGGGAGGATTGTATAAGCTGAATGTAAGAAGTGCACCACACCAAGCCTTGACCTCATCAATTATGACTACAGAAGACTTATGGCATCAAAGATTTGGTCATATCAATTTCAATGACCTATTGTTACTTCAGAAACGAGGTATGGTCAATGGTCTTACTGTTTTAAAGAATGTTCACGTTGACTGTGAAGCATGTGCTCTTGGGGAGATGCATAGGGATGAGTTTCCTGCAAATGTAGATAGAAATAATAGAGATATACTAGAGCTTGTTTACACTGATTTGTGTGGGATGATGCAAACGAGGTCATTAGGAGGTGCCTATGATTTCCTATTATTTGTTGATGATTGCACAAGTTTTACTTGGGTATATTTTCTCATAAAGAAGAGTCATATTTTTGAATCTTTTAAAGAGTTTAGAAGCATGATTGAAAAATAGACAAGAAAATTCATCAAAATTCTCCACTTAGATCAAGGGGGAGAATACAAGAAGGGTGGTTTCATCAAATATTACAAGGACCATGGGATAATTCAATAGTTCACAGTACCTCACACTCATCAATAGAATGAGGTTGCAGAGAGGAAGAACAAAACCCTTGTGGGGTGTGCTCGAAGTATGTTAAAAGGTAAGAACCTATCTAATGTCTTTTGGGTGGAAGCAATAAATAATGCAATATATTTGAAGAATAGGAGTCCAAAAAAAATTCTTGATTTTAAAACTCCATTTGAAGATTTATTAAGGTTTTAAGCCTACAGTTAATCATTTAAGATTTTTTGGCTCCAAAGCTTTATCTCATGTTCCAAAAGAGGATAGGAAGAAACTAGATTCAAAGGCCATTAAATGCATTTTTGTTGGAGAGAGTTTAAAGCTTATAAATTGTTTAATCCCTCTACTCATAAAGTGTTTGCAAATAGAGATGTAGTATTCCATGAGCAGGTTGATGATGGAAAGCATGATAGAAGAAATGAAGAATGGCACATGCCTTTGCTAATGGAAGATGGAAGTGATGAAAATGACAACCATGAGTAGCAGCAACAACAAAAGGAAGATGTGGATGGTACATATGTAAGTAGCAGGCCAAGTCCACCAAGGGATGATCATAATAGATTTGAAGCCAATCCACCACTCAGGAGATCAAGTAGTAAAATTCAGTTGCCAACAAGATATAGGGATCATGCTCTTATAACTAGTATGTTAAATGTTGTTGAACCCTCTAATTATAAAGAAGCAAGTCAATATAGTGAATGGAGAAAACAACACCTGGGATCTAGTTGAACTACTCGAACACAAACAACCCATAGGTTGCAAATGGTTATACATGCCTAAATTTAAAGCAGATGGGAGCATAGACAAATATAAAGTTAAGTTGGTTGCAAAAGGGTGCTTGCAGAAAGAAGGCATAGACTATGAGGAAACCTTCACCCCTGTAGCTAAATTAAACACAATTAAAATGTTAATTGCTTTAGCTACCAAACATCATTGGATGATACACCAGCTAGATGTGAAATCTGCATTCTTAAATGGGGAATTAAAAGAAGAAGTGTATTTAATGCAACCTAAAGGGTTTGTTAAACAATGGGAGGAACACTTAGTCTGTAGATTGAAGAAATCATTGTATGGACTAAAACAGACACCCAGGTCATGGTATGATAAAATTGCTTCATTTTTTTCTACAACATAGTTATAAAAGAAGCAAGAATGACCCTAATTCGTATACCGTGTTTGATGAAAAGGGGAAAATTGTTTTGATTTCTTTATATGTAGATGATCTTATCATTACTGGAAATGTTGATGAACTCTTTAAAGAAATCAAAGAGCAGATGTCACGGGTTTTTGAGATGAAAGACCACGGAGAGTTACACTGATGTTTGGGTCTTGAAGTCTGGATGGATTCTGGCCAAACTTTTCTGTCTCGGGCAAAGTATGTCAGGAGTTTATTGAAAAAGTTTAGAATGGATCAGTGCAAAGCAACATCAGTGCCTTTACAGCAGAATATTAAACTTCAAAATAATGATGGTTTTAAGGAGGTCGATGCAACACTGTATAGACAGCTGGTTGGGAGTCTAATTTACTTGACTACAACTAGGTCGTATTTGGCTTTTGCAATCAGTGTATTGAGCCAATTCATGTCAAAGCCTCTTGAGAATCATTGGGTTGCAATGAAAGGTGTCTTAAGGTATCTTCAAGGAACCTTAGACTTTGGTATTAAATATCCTAATTCGTTTGATGTTAGATTGACAGGTTTCTCAGACTTAGATTGGGACGGAAATCTAGATGACTGATGATCCATAATAGGTTATGCATTCAGCATTAGGTCCGGGGTCATTGCATGGAGCAGCAAGAAGCAGAATATTGTATCCTTGTCTTTAGCAGAAGCAGAGTATCAAGCAATGTGTGCAAGAACATGTGAGGCAATTTGGTTGAGGAGACTTCTCCATGATGCCAGAGAAGAAAAAAAAGATGCAACTATTATCAGAAGTGACAACCAGAGCTCAATCAAACTTGCAAATAATCTAGTGCTTCATAAAAACACCAAGCATATTGATACACAGTTTCACTTTGTTAGGGAGAAGGTTCAGTGAAAGGAAATCCATATTGAATATTGTGATACTTGTGACAATGCTACATACATTTTTACTAAGCCTCTTGGAAGACTTAGGGACATGTTAGGAGTGCTAGTTAACCCTTTCTCCTATGTTACCGGATCTGTCAAGCCTGATGGCTGGATCCGCGGATCCCCGGATCAGAGACGAATTCGGATCCGGATCCGTAGAGATCCGTCTGTCTTCTCTCCGTGTGTAAATATATTGTATGTCGGCAAAATTTTCTCTCGGTGGGTTAAAACTGTAATTCAACACAAAATTTCTACAACGCAAGTCAATTTCTAATATTAAGAAATGGATTAAAAATCCCTCTGCAAAAATAAACTGACTTGTTGGACGTCATAAAATTTATTATTTTTACATTGAAATGTACTATTTTTAATATAATATATTATAAACTTTAATTGAAGTGAATTAAGCTAATGATAATAACGAGCGGATATGAAGTCCAAGAGGGAGTTGGCGTGCCACAATTTATTGTTTCTATGTTGACCGTATTATAAACTTTAATACAAAGATATATTATAAACTTTATATTATTTAATACAAATGTATATTATAAACTTTAATGCAAAGATATATTATAAACTTTATATTATTTAATACAAATATATATTATAAACTTTAATACATGTGACGTCAAGATTATAATCTACTCGTATTTATTTAGCAGATGTTTTATTTAAAGTTTAAAAAGTAAGTTTATATTTTAATAAATTTTCAAGTTCAAAAATAGTTTTTTTTAAAATAAGTTTAATTTATTGCTTAATATAAATAATTATACTTTATAATTAATGTAAATATTATAAATGATATTATAATATTATGATTAACTTAATATTATTTTTTAAAATATTATACATGAATTTATTATATTTAAATTTCCATATGTTTTTATTTTTATATAAATTTAATTAAATACTTTATAAATGATACAGGAATTACTTATTATATAATATTTGTATATAAAAATTACATATTAAAAGTATATTTTATATTTATAATTTATATAATTTTTAATTTTAAAAATTATAAATATTTATATTTGTTGTACTTGCCATTTTCGGATCCTGGTTCTTTCAAAAAAATTGGCGGATCCGTATCCGAATCCGGATCTTGGATCCGTATCCGATCCGGATCCGGATCCGTATCCGTATCCGGATCGGATCCGTATCCGTATTCGTATCTGTAGGTAACTTAGCCATTAAGGGGGAGTGTTAAAGTTAATGGAGAAATGTATTCTTAGAATCATTTCATTAGTTATGTGTGAAACTTAGATTAGGAATTTGTTCTTATTTTCTAGGTTGTTGTTTTAACCTCCCTATTTGCTTGTAAACTATATATTCTTGCTTGTTAATGGGAAGTGTGTAAAACATTTTGCCAGAAACAGTCTCTAGATGAAACCCTCATGTGAAAACAACCCTCACCTAAAAACAACCCTCACCTGAAAACAACCCTCACCTGAAACAACTACTTAATTTGATGAATAAAGTCTCTATCTTCCATTTTTAACTAATACTAAAAATATTTTTAATATTTTATAAAATTTAAATTTTAATACCTACTTAATAATTATTAAGAATTAATTAAATTTTTAAAATACATTTCAAATAAAAACAACTATGCGGGAGAACATTATCCTTTAATAATATTATTAAAAAATAATAATTTATAAATAAATAATTATGTTAATAAAAAAATATATTCATCCACCTATATCAACCAAATGTGAGTAACCAAAAGTTAAGTGGAACTTAGGCACATGCATCTTGTTGAATTAGTCGATGACCTCTTACCAAATAACTTGTCGTACTGCAACACAACTTAACTTGTAGCGAAGAGCACGTGCAATAACTCAAGTCACGCCATCTGAGATAATGGCTAAACATTAAATGTTTTGATGCTCACCTCTGTATGCCTCAAACCACAAATCGCGCATCTTGATAGAAAATTGCGAACATTATATAGGGTCAGGTTCTAAAAAGGGGAGTTGTTTATAATGTGATTTTTTGGAGATTTTGGTGACGGAATCCGGCGGAAGAAATTGAGGTTAAATCTTGATTTGTTGCAGTTAAAATGGTTTTTTAACTGCATATTTGGATTCAGCACCCTGGAAAACCCCTGGGACGCTTTGATTGTACAGAAACTAGCTATCAAACTTGCGATTCCAATAATTTACTGTCGGATTTTGACCGGAAAAAACCACCGGAAAGGCTTTCAAAAAGTTGCGTTAAAGGCAACTGCCTAAAAAGGTCTTTTTTATAACTAATTGGGGTAATTTATTTAATTAAATAATTGTTATTATCATGACCCAACTAACCGGTTAAATTTAGCCGTTATCAATATAGCCGTTATTTGAATATAGCCATTGGAGGTTCTGCTCTATTTAACATGCAAAGCCTGATCTGTTCATTCAACTTGTCATGACGATGAACCAATGAAACATCATATAATTTACGCTGAAAGAATCTCTCTTAAACTTGATATAGATCACAGAAGCCTTAATACAACAACATTAAATATTTTCAAAACTATTTTTGGAAAAAAAAATTATATTAAATAATAATAATAATTTGCCATTTAATTACAAAAGTTTACATATTCTACGCTTTTGTGATTTTATTCCCAAAATTATATCTTAATTTTATTTCCAAAATTATATGTTATTTGTATTAGTGATTTGATTATCAAAATGTACTTATTTTATTTTTATTTGAAATATATATCTAATTATTAAATCAATCTTGAAGTTAATTTTGTTTTTTTTACTTAAGTAAACAGGTTAGCGGATTAATAGAAAAAAATCTTTTAGCAAGAGTGAAATTCGTTTTTTATGGTTTGGTTTGGTTTATCGTTGAGTAAAAGTTAATTTTGTTTTTTTTTTACTTAAGTAAACAGGTTAGCGGATTAATAGAAAAAAATCTTTTAGCAAGAGTGAAATTCGTCTTTTATGGTTTGGTTTGGTTTTCCTTGAGTAAGGATAATGAGTCAGCGTGCATTCACAAATAGTAACATGATCATGATTGTCTTCACTGTTGATTTGACTACTAAATTATGATAAATTTTTCTACCTTTAAAAAACTATTAAATCAATTTAAATTTATAACCATAAAATCATAAAAATCTTAATTTCTCATCCAATTAAAAAATAATAAATCTTAATATTCATATATATATATATAAAATACAACTGCATAAAAAAACGCAATAACTTGACAGTTTGACCACAGAGCACTTTGCGCTTCAAATAGATTACCCTTAAGAATAGGCACCACATCATTTCACATATCTTAAGTAAATACTTGAGACCTGCCAACATGTCACTCCACCCTTTGGTGTTAGGATTGGAATTTGAATATAAGGAAAAAGTTTAATAATTATTCGTGATGACCAGGTATGATATGTGATATTCATCATAGTATGTGGAAGGATACTTATCACCCCACTTAAATTTAGGTGAAATTTTATGTGAGAGATATTTATCAATGTGATATAACTTTTATATATGAAAGATATATGAGAGATCTTTCATATTATATGGAGTGATGTTTATTGATGATAATAGTGAGATTAAATTTTGGTTGATTGGACTAAAAATGAATTATTTTTATTTATTATTATTATTATATATATATATATATATATATATATTATATTAACATTAAGATAAAAAAATTAAATTATTACATGATAATGACTAACAATTTGGAGTAAGTTAATTTAAAAATAATATTTTTTAGCGATAGGTAAAATTTAAAGCATGGTAGAGTAGGTATATAGATGTTAATTATTATTATTGGTATCTACAAGACTTAAGTAATTGATTTTCTTGTTCATCATTATTAGTTTAGCATTGACCGATACAAGTTATAATGTACAACTTTCACAAAAAAATATTTATTTTAATTTTGAATGTCTAATTGCAACCTTTGTGCCATATGGATAATTGCCTTAGATTTTTTTGCCATAATTTTTGGATGTAGTTGCAATACTTATACCATGATTTTTCATTGTTAATATACATAGGAAACCACATAAAATTAAAATTAATTTGTCAATTTTTTTCTCTATCACAACATGTTTTCAGATTTTCTAGATTTTCTATTTCTGCATATATGGTTTATGGTTTAAAGTTATTTTGGTTCTGAATTTGATATTTTCAAGGGTAAACAATAATTTATCACAATTTTACATTCTATAAACATCTAGGTACTTTGTGACTTCAAGAGATCTGAAATATTGCAACTATAGATCTTGTAATTCTATCATGCTTTACAAAAGAACTTTGTAATGTCCCACATTAATAATAATAATAATAGATGAAATAATAATTAATAAAATAAATATATAAAATAACAAATATCGAAGAATATATAAATAAATAAAATAATTTTAAAGATAAGATAATAAAATAATAAATAGTGAAGTAAAATAACAAATAACAAAGAAAATATAATAATAAACAAAATTATGAATAAATATGCATATAATAAAAAGAAATAAAATCTGGCATGATGACACATGCATGGAGATCTCTTTCCAATTTTCTTGTCATTTTTGGAGTGATCATCCTACAAAAACTTGTTATGACATCATAACAATTAAAATTGAACCATTTCAAATGTCCATCTGCAAAGATATCCAAGTTTACAGCTGAAAAATTGGAAGAATTAGCTCAAATAATACTTGGAATAAACAATTCCAATTTCCTTTCCATTTTTGGAGTGATCATCCAAAAACTTTCATGACATCATAACAATTAAAATTGAACCATTTCAAGGGTAGATAACAATATCCAATCCAAGTTTACAGCTGAAAAATTGGAAGAATTAGCTCAAATAATACTTGGAATAAACAATTCCAATTTCCTTGCCATTTTTGGAGTGATCATCCAAAAACTAGTTCATGACATTATAACAATTAAAATTGAACCATTTCAAGGTAGATAACAATATCTAAGTTGAGCGCTGAAAAATTGGAAGAATTAGCTCAAATAATACTTGCAATAAGCAACATAAATTTGGAAATTTGGAAATGGAAAACATTAAATCCAATAATTTAACATCCAAATAAATAAAATTGGTAAGGAGATTGGAAAGGGATTTGCATGTGCAAAATCTATGTGTCATCATGTCAACTTTTATTTCATTTTATTTTATGTATATTTATTGATAATTGTATTTATATTAATTCTCTTCCTTATTTGATTAAATTTAAATATATTAATATACAAGTTCACTCTATATTATTATTATTATTAAAATTATTATTATTATATTATTATTCAGGGCATTATGAATTTTAATAGCCACTTAGACTATTAATAGATGTTTTAGCTAACTTGCTAGAAGGTAGAAGAATTTATGATTTCATATTGCTTTGTATACATGTATCATAAAGTGCTTTTTTTCAATTTTCATTTTTTCGTAAAAACATAACATCCAAAGTTAGAGAGACTATACTACCCTAAAACACTTGTTATTATTTAGTGACTAAAAAAATAGACAACTAAGCTAGACTTATAATTGGAGTAGATCTCTTGCTTTAAAGATTAAACATCAATAACCACTATTAAAAAAATGTCTTATTAATACATCAATTCATTAACTTACATTCAATAAACATAACCTTACATAACCTTAATATTATTATTATTAATTTTAAATCTATTTTGACATATTTGTATAGAGCCATAATTAAAAAAAAAAATAACATGAATACAAGGTTATCTTTCAAATATTCAAAATTAAACATCCTACATAAAAAGGTTAACTAGTCACACTTGTTTGATTTAAAAATTGTATGAGTTTGGTCGCATGTTAACCGGTTTTATATATATATATATATATATATTATATAAATATAATATATAATAATAATAATAATAATGTTATAAAATGTTTAATGTTTGTAATTTAATATAGTTATATAAATAAATTTCTGGAAAATGTTAATGGGCTTATACATAATGAATACAAAATAATTTTTCGTAGACATCTCTCATTATTATAACTTTTGGAAAAAAAAACATAAAAACAATTAAATTATAATTATATTATTATTATTATTATTATAAAAAATAATATAAAGTTAAATATATATACATTTAAAAAACATGGAACAAGATTCTTGGTCATGGTGATTTACGGTTATTTTACTATGGAGATTCTTAATATGTAAATAGGTTTTTTTACAATATCATAAGCCAATACCACATGGGGAAAAAACCATAACTCTGACACTTGTTCATAGGACAATTTTTTAATTAACCAATTAATTAAAAGGGTAAAAATGACATAACTACTTTGAAGATAAATCTCAACCTGATGGACTGCTTGCTGGTTCCAATGACAATCTTCCTAGTTTGATTGCAATATCTTCTATGTCTCTGATATGGTCTCTTGTCAATTCGCTGAAGTCATCAGTCATTAAATCTTCACCTTGTGCAATAATGGGAGCTTTGTAATCGCTGTCACAAATTATTAATAATTCTGCCTTGCTGCAACATTAAAATTCACTCACTGTTCTCATGAATGAAACAAGGTATGTTGGATTATGCGCACAAAACTCTTGAAGGCACACACATTGAATAGTATAACAGCACACCATATGATGGCGAGCGCACAGCATTTAAACAGTTTTGTGACTTATACAAAACACCAGCACACTGTATGATGAATGCGTACAGCGCACATCATTCAGATAACACCACACGCTATGTAATATTATCAAATCGACATTTTAGTAATTTATAGTGGGCAGTGTATTGATTTATGGAGGGCAGCGTATTGCAGTTAGGTGGACAGCGCAGTATATATGAGTAGTGTTAACAGCCACGGTACCATAAATTGCTACAGCGTTCAATATAAATGCCACAACTTCCCATCGAATTCTACAGCATACATACCATAAAAAAAAGACAGTCCACGCCTGCTAATTAAAAGCACAACCAAATCCACAACGTTTACAATTTAATACCACAACATTCAATTGTAAAAGCCACCGCTTCTAACCACATTCTACAGGCATGCATACTATGGAATGGACAGTATACGCACCGCTGGTTTTTTTACACACCCAAATCTTTGTATTAACCCATAAATTTTTTTCAACAGCGCGGAAGAAAAATCTCCCTTATTACACAACTAAACTACATGCATTTCCGCACTCCCATTCTCTATCCAACACACTCTGTTTTTTTCTTTTTGAGCTGCAGAATACATTTATTCCCCCTATGGTTCATGCATAAAAAAAAATTCCTAATTCTGGAGTTTTACCTAAGAGGAAATCTTTCTTACTTGGCGGCTAAGTTTTTACATCTTTTCCTTCTTATCCATAGCTGCCTTATTACAAAAGCAGCGTTTACAAGGCAATTTAGGTTTTTTTTCCATTTAGCTATTTTATGAAAAATAGCATGTTTTTTCTCCATCTTATCCTACTTTTTTAAAAAATTAACATGTTTTATTTTTACCCTATTGTTAAACTAGAAAACATAGAAACTTCCGGTTTTTTTTTTCTGCCTGAGTGGCATACACCTGCATCAGACTCCCAAGGTTGAAAATGATCATGATCTCCTGATCATGTGCTTTAGTCCTTGTTCTTGTCTTCCAGGGTCCCACACTTTGTTCTGCAATTATCCAAATGCTTTATTCCTTTGCTGCCGCTGCATTTCTGTTGTCCTTTCCTCCATCTTCTTCTTCCTGTCAATCAGGTTCAAGTTCTGATTGATCTTGCTTGCTGCTATTTCTATTTTCCTCCATTTGGATTGTTGCATCATCAGCGGCCATATTTCTTCTATTTCTATGTCCAGCTTACTGCTGCTGTTCCCAATTTCTGTTAATTCAGTTGCTACCATAGAAGTTGCTTCCGTTGCCGCCATAGTTGTTGCTACCTCCCAAGCTTTCTATCCCTCTGCAACATACTTTGGCTCATCACCTGTAAACACAATCAAATTGTTAGCATTAAAATCACAAGACCCACTGGTCTCATTTGTCGATTCAGTCACCAAATTCTTTTTCTGCAGCTCCAAGTCTTTTTCATTGGTTTTCTCCTCAGCTTTCTCTGGCAATATTTCAACATGCTGATTTGTATTCACCATGAGACTGTCAGCTAGTCTCGCCTTCTTACCATCTTCCGCTTCATGACTGTCCTTCATGAAAACTTCCCTGCCTTGTTTCCTCAACAAATTAACCTATGCATACGTCCTCTGTTTTTCCAGTTCCCTTCTCTGAAGATCTAGTTTCCTGTACAATTCAATAACTTCATTAGGAGTAGATTTTGGAAACTTCACACAACCTTTTATACCTTCAACGACTCTGGAGCAATCATCAGCTAGTTCAACATTTTGATTAGACTCTTCCGTCTTCACTTTCTCACCATTGCTCTGAACAGTCTTTTGTACATCCATCACCTGCTCCAAGTACTCCTTTTCTCCAAATAACAAGGTTTTTGAATCAATCTTCTGTCCTGGTACATCTTCCAGCAAAGGCAACAATGTGTGATTGACACCATCCTTTCCAAATTTGTAGATGTTCCTCTTCCCATCATGCATGGTTTCTCTGTCATATTGCCAAGGTCTTCTAAGCAATATGTGACACGCGTCCATAGGCATCACATCACAACAATTTTATCTTTATATTTGCCTACTTGAAATTCTACTTCACACTGTTCACTTACCAGCAGTTGATGTCCCTTTTTCAGCCATGACACTTTATAAGGTGTTGGATGCTTCATTGTCCTCAGCTTCAATTTCTCCACTACTTCTGTAGAAACTAGATTATCAGTGCTGCCACTATCAATGATCATATGGCAACATTTTCCTTGGACTTTACACACTGTCCTGAATAAAGCCTTCCTTTGTGGCGGTTTAGTCACCTCCTTTGCTGACTTAAGTAAAACTTTATTAAGTACCAGAGACTCTCCACTTTCTGGTGTATCCACTTCTTCTGTTACTGTTGCCACTGGTACCTCTTCCTCAGTTGGAGCAACAATTGCATTTCTCTTCTTTATTTCTACACTCTCTGGGCACTCAAAAGCTCTATGTCTCAGCTTATTACATCTGTAGCATCTTACTTCTCTACCTCCTCTTCCTCTGGAAAAACTCCCTCTGCCTCTTGCATCACCTCCTGTGGATGCATGCTAGGTTGAGCTACTGCTAGCTCCTTCTGCAGGTGTTGTAGATCTTCCACTACCACCTTGACTTTCCTTTCCTCTGAAAGTCCCTCTCCCTCGGGCAGACTGCTTCCTCATGAGTTTTTCTTCAGCCTTCAGTGCTATCTGATAGGCTTCCTCTACTCTTTTTGGAGACAGTAAACTTATCTCATCCTGAATGTCTATTCTGAGGCCATTCATATATCTTGCCACCCTCTCATCTGTATTATGGGCTTCTCCAGCTCTTATGCTCACCTTATAGAATTCTTCTATATATTCCTTCACTGTTAAGGCTCTCTGCCTAAGATTTTGCATTTGCCTAAATAATGTCTGCTGATAGTTACTGGGCAAAAACTTACCTTTTAACTTCGCTACCATTCTGCTCCAATTCTTGATTGGCTGCTTACCTAGTCTCCTCCTTTCCGCCTGCACACCGTCCCACCAAAGCGCTGCATGGCCTTTTAGTTTGGTGACAGCAAACTTTACTTTCTTCTCATCTTCCAATTCTTCATAATCGAAGAATTTCTCCATACTATTAATCCAATCGATCAGTTCTTCTGGATTTAGTCCTCCTTGATATACTAGTACTAACTGGTTCCATGGCCTGGCTGTGGATTTCATCACTGAATGAAAGAGCTTCATCTCAGGAGAAATCTCTACCGCTTCCTCCTCAGTAGCTTCAGCTTCGGGTTCACTCACGTCTCCATCATCTATATTCCTGCCGGAGGTTAGCGCATCCAATCTAGCTCGCAGCTTTGCTATGCTTTCCATTATTTCGGCATTTGCAACAGGTCGTCCTCTTCCACCACGTCCTCGTCCTCTTCCAACCCTGAAAGCCATCCTTCTCCTGCTCCTGAGATTCAACTCTATGTCAGTGGCTGGCTCTGATACCACTAATGATGGACTGCTTGCTGGTTCCAATGACAATCTTCCGAGTTTGATTGCAATATCTTCTATGTCTCCGATTTGGTCTCTTGTCAATTCCCTAAGGTCATCAGTCATTAAATCTTCACCTTGTGCAATAATGGGAGCTTTGTAATTGTTGTCACAAATTATTAATAATTCTGCCTTGCTGCAACATTAAAATTCACTCACTGTTCTCATGAATGAAACAAGGTATGTTGGATTATGCGCACAAAACTCTTGAAGGCACACACATTGAATAGTATAACAGCACACCATATGATGGCGAGCGCACAACATTTAAACAGTTTTGTGACTTATACAAAACACCAGCACACTGTATGATGAATGCGTACAACGCACATCATTCAGATAACACCACACGCTATGTAATATTATCAAATCGACATTTTAGTAATTTATAGTGGGCAGTGTATTGATTTATGGAGGGCAGCATATTGCAGTTAGGTGGACAACGCAGTATATATGAGTAGTGTTAACAACCACGGTACCATAAATTGCTACAGCGTTCAATATAATGCCGCAACTTCCCATCGAATTCTACAACATACATACAATATAAAAAAAAGACAGTCCACGCCTGCTAATTAAAAGCACAACCAAATCCACAACGTTTACAATTTAATACCACAACGTTCAATTGTAAAAGCCACCGCTTCTAACCACATTCTACAGGCATGCATACTATGGAATGGACAGTATACGCACCGCTGGTTTTTTTACACACCCAAATCTTTGTATTAACCCATAAAAAAATTTCAACAGTGCGGAAGAAAAATCTCCCTTATTACACAACTAAACTACATGCAGTTCCGCGCTCCCATTCTCTATCCAAGACACTCTGTTTTTTTCTTTTTGAGCTGAGGAATACATTTATTCCCCCTATGGTTCATGCATAAAAAAAAAAATTCCTAATTCTGGAGTTTTACCTAAGAGGAAATCTTTCTTACTTGGTGGCTAAGTTTTTACATCTTTTCCTTCTTATCCATAACTGCCTTATTACAAAAGCAGCTTTTACAAGGCAATTTAGGTTTTTTTTTTTCCATTTAGCTATTTTATGAAAAATAGCATGTTTTTTCTCCATCTTATCCTACTTTTTAAAAAAATTAACATGTTTTATTTTTACCCTATTGTTAAACTAGAAAACATAGAAAATTCCGGTTTTTTTTTTCTGCCTGAGTGGCATGCACCTGCATCACAACCATTGATTTGTGCATACTACTATGAATATTCTAGAATATTCTATAGATTTTAAATCCATGCCATCCACCTAATAATTATTGATAATTAAATTAAAATTATGAAAATTGTATTCCAAAATAAATAGGCATACTAGCATAATTATCAAAATATATATATATATATGTGTGTGTATGTGTGTGTTTTGAATTTTATAATTTATTATCTAAATTCAATTTATTTACCAATAGTTGCATGTTATAATTAAAAGTTAGAATATCCCAGAATAAAGGAAATGTGAATTCAAAGTAAAGAGAAATTTTTTAAGATATTTGGTTTAAGCATGTACTTAAAGTTTGAATAGTTTTAAGTAACTTTCTTTTATCTCTTTTTTTTATATGGATTGGATTATTATATTTTTTGTCATTTATTTTGATCTCTTTAGAGTGGAAAATTAGGAAGAATCAACTGGTAAGGTCATTTTTATCGACAAGTCTCAATTTGTAGAATTAGAGTCTAAAAATTTTTGGGTTCAATTTGAGGCATGGAACGAAGTTTTCTTAAGTCAAATATCTTCTACCTAATCATTGGATTATGTGTTTCTATTTGACACTCAAATACCTTTCTAGTGGTGCAAGAATCACATCAACCATAGTTCAGATGCAAAGGTTATGCCTCTCGCAAGTTAACCCATCATGATTGACCACCATGGTTTGAGAGGATGCCATGTCAACCCTCATTACTCATGTAAAGGGGCTTTCCCCACATGAACTATGAAGAAGACTCTAAAAGGCTGAAATTTGTAACTCTAGTTGAGAGTTGAAGGAGTCAAACATAGCTCCTAGTTGGCTACTAGGCTATGTTAAAATTGGGCCACTAGGAGGAAAATGAATTCCACTATATTCTATTATATCTAGTTCCATAGTAGAGGAGAGCAACTAGAAATGGGAATTAGAACACTAACAAACCAGGTGAGTGTTTTGAAGCATCCTAACAACCCAAATAAGTAACTCCATAGAGAGTGCCTTCTCATTTGTACTTGCAATATTTCCATACGAGAAAAAATAGAGTAGAGAAGCTTGACGAGTCCCATTAATAGGTACATTTTGAAGATCAATATTCCATCCTCCAACCTTCAAATTATCCTTCTCTTACATTAATTAACATTTTTTGTTATATTATGCTTAGTAAGAGGAGTAAAAGGTGTTTGTTATAGTGTGTGGTCGAATGTGGTTTAATTACAGGAAAATGAAGCATTTTTTAGGCTATTACTATGCAGGGGCTTGATGGAGACAACTAGGAGAGAATCTAAGGGGTTTGTCCACCTCCTTATCTCCTTAAACTTGGCTTGGGATCACAATATCCTCTCTCACCAGTTCAAGTTCATAGGCAGCCAAGTGACTCCTAGTCCAAGTGAAGATCAAGAGGGACAAGATCCACCATTTTCGAGATCAAGGAGGGAACCACCCCTACTTTCAAGGCAGTTGCTTCAACTGCCCTTTTGTATAAATAAACTAGAAGAAAAGCTCATTATGATTCAAAGTTTTCGTTTAGCTAGGTGTATCTATTGAGCTTCAAGCTTGACATTGTTATTTTCAACTTTTATGTGATGTATTATACATGCACTTTTTGATAATGAGAAGTTGGATTTTAAGCTGCATTTGAGTTAGTTTCAGAGGGTTGAGACCCTTGGGTTTGGGCCCAAACCATAGGCCTTGGTCTGTATTATTGTACTTATATTTCTTCTTGATTCCAATCAGTTCATAGTTTATTGCATTTTAGTAGAGATTAATCTATAAAATCTTGTGGCTGTAGCCTCTACAACACCTCTCTTATGGGAGAATGAGTGGAAGAATTCACAACCACAACCCAAAAAGATTGTGTTTATGATTTCTTTGAAATCGACTAGTGTTAGTTGTCATGTTTTACATTTGCTTTATGTATCTTAGAAGTCAATTTAGTGGTTATATCATTGGTATTGCATGGATTAGATGTTATTTAAATTCAAATCAATATTTTCCATCATAAGTTATTTCATTTTGTTAATGATAAATGGATGCACACATGTGATTGATTTCAGGGTTGGTTGATATGCAGGGAAGGGTACCTTCACCACTTACATCCTAAGCTCCTTCCTCTTCTCCTTCCACTTCTAAACTCTATCCCAAAACCCTGTTTTATAAGCCATTATGCCTAGTACACCGAGAGCACTCATCCTAGTGCAAGAGAGGCCTCCAAGAGGTCCTCAGCTTGGCTAGGGGCTCAAACCAACCTCCCTCCATTTTCTTCAACTTCCATCCACCTCTCCATACCCTCAAGATAGTGTTTTCACCTTCAAAAACCACTCATATGCCCTCTTGTAGCATTACAAGTCTGCTTGTAGCATTACAGGCCTCTTGTACCAATCGCCTGTAGAAAACTTGTAGCAACATTTTCCTTCATCAATTTTTATCCCCACTGCAACTTTGACTTAACATAGATGCATAATGACCCCCAACTGTGATTTTAAGATCAAGGAAAGCTCTGAGGCCACTCCAACCCTTCCTTTTCTTCACTGCGAAAAAAGAGTAGAGTTAGTTTCTTTATCATGCAAGTAGGTTACTAAATTATAAGCAAGTGTGAACTGGGTAGATGGCACATGCAATTTTGATTGGTAGTTTGATGAATTATGCAAGATAATTTAGCTTCCTTTATGCAAGTAGATGAGGTAATTTGATGAATTCTGCAAGATAAAATAGCTTTCTTTCTATAAGTAGATTAGCCTTTGTCCTTTCATGAATTGATTAGTTAGCATTTACAAGTTGAGTGAATGACATTTCTATTTTCATAGCTAGAATAAATTTCCAATTGTACCTTTATCAACAAGCTTTCATTCTAATTGAGTAGGAGGAAGGATCTCTGAGCACATTTTGAGCTAATGTCATAACTAAGGGTAGCATGAGTGGAATCCTATTTGTTGTGCATATAGCACTATCACCTCAAAGTTTGTACGAACCCGGGGTTGATAATTTGAGTTGAGGAGCCCTTGGGAGTTGCAATGTTCTTAGTGCAATACCAGGGCTCACCATAGCCTCACCTTCTAGCTGGGTTTTCTCCCATAAGGGCTCCTCAGAGCATATCTTCTTGGTCATTGTGGTTGATGTGTAATCATTTTTGTAGTTCTATATTTTCCACATTTTTAGATATTTCATGCATAAGAAAAAAACCAATAGTTAACAAATCTATAATCTAGAGGAATTTAACCATCGTAGAATAGGTTTCAATTTATTTGATCAAATCTATTGTGATGAAATGTCCAATGAAATATCCATGACAGTTTATAGATCTATTTTCAACATTTTCTATCAAATATTTTCAACTATGAGTACACTATATAAATTTGTATGAAGTTGAATGAAAAGACAATGAATATATTTGGTGATCATGAATATTCTATTTGAAAAGAAAAGGTGATGAAATTTAGATTTGGTGTCCAGCTTCTCAAAGACTAGTCACCACAATCAACATGATCAACCTAGCGAAGACATATATCACTTCAATTCAAAGCTTATATTGAACGAAACTACCATAACAAGAGTTACCATTTTGTCAAAATCATCTAAAGAAATCTCAATTATTGAACTGCAAGGGAGTACTATTATGTTATTGTCTCCAAAACATATCTTACAATACTGAACACACAAAGTTACATTTAACTAAGTTATTAGGACAATGGGTTATTATTCCATTGACGTCACCAAGACAAATATCACAAGCTTAGACAATGGGGGTATTATTCCATTCTAATAGGACCTAATGCTCACAACCATTATGCTCCTATAACTACATCACACCCACTCATTTCAATGAAAAACATGTTTGTTTTAAATAATTAGTCCCACATTTGGAGTTACACATTCTTACACCACCACATTTCATAGTACCTCCATTAGCTATTATGATTTGAGAATTTTTTATCACATGGGAATAATAATATGTTTTTTTTAATGACTTGATGATGGATGAAATTGTTGGTATTTTCACTGTCAATAAAGATAATCGCCTTCTTATGCTTAATATATCCAATCAAGATTTTGGAACCTATAATTACAAACAAAGCATTCCAAGGGAAAACTAGGGATCCTCACATGGGGGCGCTGGAGTGGATACTTTATTAAGTGTATACTTTCCAATATCTAGCTCAACCATGTCTTCCTCTGAAATTTCCTAGGAAGTGCCTACTATAGCCATATCTATACCAAGTAATTTCTATTATTTACATTTATGCCCTTTGGAAAAAATTTCATCACAATGATAATAGAGGCCAAGATGTTAACATCTTGCTGCTTCTACTAAGGTCAACTTGTGGAGCTAAAAGGGCTAAGAAGGAGGTGGAGTAGGCATAATAGAGGGTCACTATGCATCCTCAATATCTTGGCAAGAAAAATATTATTCCATCTATCCCGCTCATCCTACTATATCTAAGCCATCAAACATATTTAGATCAATCTTAGGACCTTTGTGCACCATATGGGGATAATTGTCATGAAAAATGACTTGTTGTGATGACTTCCGTGATCAATTGGCCATATTCAATCATTCTAAATATTCAATTAGTCATAGATGGAGTATTTTAAAGAGGATATTTGGTTGTTAAGGTTAGCTTACACTAATGACTAGAGACTTGAGAGAGATGTTTCATTTCGTCTTCCAAGCGAGTGAGGCTATGAATTTTGTCTTCCATGTTACTATGTTTGTTCTCCATTCGTATGGCACTCATGAGGCCACTGGGATTGATGTGCAAGGTTACTGAAGGGCTACACCATTGTAGTTAGCGGCATGCAATGATTCTTTGGGGACAGGTTCCCTGAAGTAGTCTAACTAGGCCTTGGATCACTTCTAGACCACTTTTTTAATTATTAGTGGATGTTATATTAATGAAATTGTTAGTTTCCTCATATTCCCAATTTTTTAGGAATCTCCCCCTTGTGCTATAGAGGCTATTGTTTAACAAGGTGCTAAGAGTAAATTGATATCAATGAATATCTTTCTAATATCCTATGGGTTTCCATAATATTGCTAAATTAGTCTTTCATGACAATAAGTAAAAAGAAACAACCATACACTTAGTCGTACTACCTAATTACTAAATATACCCAAATATTCTCACAAATTATTATCCTTAATGTACTATAATAACTAAAACATTAAAAAAAAGTCCCCTGGTATTGGCTTTATGCAACTAAACGAGCTTTCAATATACCCAAAAATACATCAAAATTAAAGCCCTGAACTAATAATATTTGACATGATACTACTCACTAAGCACCATCAAATGTGTAAATAAACATCTAATAATATTTGATGTACAAAAGCATCTAAGTGATTTCATTTATGTATGCTTCCCCATTGTAACTTTACCTATTTCTTTATATTTAAAAATATCAAAACATATCTCTAGTCTAAAATAATAATAATATATTTAAATTTTAAAGGTGTACTCTATTGTTCCATTATAATACCTAAAGTGCTGGTTGAAAAGTGACGGGAACCAATGGCTTTGATGTGTACGTGAGAAACTTCTACGTAGCACAATTCACGAATAATTCACATAAAAGAAAAACATGGTCCATGGCCTAATTAATTAAATCAATTTTTTTTTTAAAATTTTTTATAAGGTATATTTTATCATAATGTGTATGTAAAGTTGGGAAAAATAAACCAAGTTTTATATTTAACAAGATAGTAGTCGTAATTTTTAGAATTTAAATCGGTAATATCATATAATAATGAATATATTAAATTTAAATTAATTAATAAATTAAATTGTTATAGTTTAATTATTAAAATGTAAGAGTTTTGGGTTTTTTTAAGAGTTAAATTTTTTATTTATTTAAAAACATTTTTAACAATAAAAAATACGATTTTACTTCTAATTATATATGAAAAGATTATTCATTTATAATTGCTCAAACTAATAATAAAATATATTAATTAATGTCACATACTACAAGAATCTAAATTAAAAAATAATAAAAATTAACTTATCTAAACATAATTTTATTTCTTTGCTATATTATTTACTTAAAAATTATATATATGTTTCCATTATTATAAAAATTAGTATTATTTAAATATATACTTATTAAATAAAATCTTTAATTCAAACATATTAAAAATACCTAATTTATGCTTCATAAATTAGATGATAATAAAAGTGTTATACCATCATAAATATTTTATTCCAAAACATAAGAATAATATCAAATTTCAATATTAATTTAAACCCCATAATATATACCTGACCATTCAAGATTATATATTTAAATGTCTACACTAATAAATATACACACCATTTTCATAGAACTTAAAAGAAAAATTCCAATACTACAAGGTATTCATAGCTCCTCACACAAGACAGCATATACAAAAAAAAAGATGTTATCATGGAACTTAAAAAGAAAATTCCAATACTGCAAGGTGTTCATAGGTCCCCCATACAATACAACAAAGACAAAAAGATGTTTTTAGTTTTATAATTAAATATAATTTAATATTAGATAATGACATCTGAGTCAAGCACATGTCATATTTCTAGACAACTTGCAGTGGAAAACAAATGGAAGGACTTAGGGATTGATAAAACACATCTAATCACACATGATGACAAAGAATGGGTAAACATCAAATGTTTTGATCCTATCTGCAGCTCAAAACTATCTTAGAAAAGAAACAAACATTGTATATAACCAAGGAATGGCACAACAATGATATACATACCAAATCAGTTAGGGGTATTTAAAAGAAGACAAATGGACACCCTGTAATATAAAATTGTAGTGTGTTCTAAGTTGTCTTGAAAACTCAAGAAGCCAAAACCTGGGAACTGCCAGACTTGCCAACATGAAACTCTGGCATTGAACCAAATACTCCTTGGAATGGTCACCACAATAATTTACATATTTTATGATAAGTTTGTACTTACTTTAATGATACATTAGATTTGTATTTATTTAGATAATGAATGGAATAAGTTAAATAATAATACATTATTTTTTTAATTTTTTAAAACCTAAAAGATTTAGAATGACTTTTCTAAATCGAATGAGATTTTGTTAAAGGAATTTTAAAATGCTTTCTGAATCGAATGAGAATTTTGTAATTATTTGATGGGAAAGATTATTTTGATTGGATTAAGTTTTAATTATGAAATTTTGCTTTTAAAGATTCTGATTTATTTTTAAGAGATTAGGATTGAAAAAACAGAAAATAGATATAAAAATTATTTTACTTAAACAAATAATTTTTTTTGATGTAGTGTTATTTTAGATATGATAAGATCTAGGTGAGTCCATCATCAGCGCAACGAGATCTGTATTTTGAGAAGAGAGAGTCGTGAAAATTATGGTGTTTAGAAAGATATTTGATATCTTTTTGTTTATAATGTCTGTCTGATTGATTCATAATTATTA
>APFE030396896.1:213139-237968 GCA_000404065.3 Pinus taeda | reverse complement strand
TAGTTTGAATTGAAGTAATTTTTTTGACTTATCAAATGTTATTAAGAGGGAGTATTAGATTAATTTAATGCTTTTTCATTTTGTTTAATAAGGGTTTCCAGGTACTACTTAATTTAAGACCATCATCCTTGTTCATGTTATTGGAGGACTTTTCAATTTCAATTTCCTTTTTCACCCTTCTTTTTAAATAATGGTCTTCCTTGTGGACTAATTTACAAATGGTCTTCCTTGTGGACTAATTTACAGGGATGACGGTCTTAAATTAAGTAGCACCTAGAAACCCTTATTAAACAAAATGAAAAAGCATTAAATTAATCTAACACTCCCTCTTAATAACATTTGATAAGTCAAAAAAAATTACTTCAATTCAAACTAATTCATAACAATTATATAACATATCATATAATTAAATAATAAAAAAAGAAAAATAATGTATCTCAACAACAACAACACGAACGTAATAGATAAATAACTATAATTAAGATATTGTTTAACTTGTATTAAAATAAAATAATATAATAATAAACAATAAAAAAAATTAGTAATAAATTAATAAATAAACGAAAATTAAATCATAAAAAAAAAATAATAATATAATAAAATATTTAATATTAATAATTAATAAAAATAAAGTAATAGAATAAATATTAACTAAAATAAATATAATAAATGATATGCATATAAATAAAAAATAAATATACACATAATAAATTACACATAATAATATATATACTTAATAACCAACAAATAATAAGATATCAAACCATTAATACTAAATTTAAAATCATACATAAAATATTCATAATAGTAATAATATTTATAAAATTATTAATAAATAAACAAAATTAATTAATTAATAATTATGAATCAATCAGGCCGACATTATAAACAAAAAGATATCAAATATTTTTTTAAACAACTATTAATAGCTCCATAATTTTCAGGACTCTCTCTTCTCAAAATACAGATCTCATTGCCTTGATGATGGACTCACCTAGCTAGTCCGAAACGTTGGTTTCATAAATTGTTCACAGGTTTTTCCACTAGCATAAAATGTGTGAGTTATGTGACATTTGCCTTGCATGCAATTAAAACCTTGTTGTGGGTCTTTAGCCATGGCATGTAGAGTTGGTGGTTCAACTAGTGAGGTGAGTGCGAGATTGAGGGTTATTTCTCTGCCTCATGGAGCATACTATCTGAGCAAAGGAGAAAGGGAGCTTTCTTGGTGTGGAATTTTCCAGTGATTTGCTTGAGGAGTAGAGCTTTGGGATTTTACACCTTTTGGTGCACGAAGGTGGTGTTCCAAGTTCATGTTTTGATCCGGACTAATACAAGAACACAACAGATTATAGATACAAACATAAACACCGAGATGTAGTAGAAAAAAACTTAATTTCATTAATATCAAAGAAATGAAATATTCTTACATATAGAATGGAAATAAACTAGCTCAGACGATGGTAGCTTATCTCTAAGAAGAGATGTGGCAGCTACATGCCTCTGCACTGTGTTACAATGAGGCTCAAGGGCTTTTTTATTATTGAACAACAAAGAAAAACCATAAACAACCAAAACCTTAACCCTGGGAGATGGAACGCTAAGAGGTTGTGGGCCTCGTTAGGGTTAGTTGGGTAGCCAACTTCCTAGGGTCGTAACTTGGTCATATGATCTCTGCTTTGCGTGTACGACACCTTGTTGGAAATATCTCTTTGAATACTATAGGATTTTCCACAAGCTTGTTGCAAACCTCAAAAAATGGTCATTTAGGGGGGTCAAAATAGCCCCAGAAGTTTAGGATCTGAAAAACTGCTAAAAATAATAAATGTTTCTACAATCAAGGAAACAAATGAAATGGACTGGAGGTCTAGGTGGAATAGGTGGATGGCCACCAATATGCACCTGGATTAGTCCTCCCCCCTTAGGAAGCAATGGTTTACATTGCATTTAGAGCCTCCACAAGGTGAGGAAATTTTTGTTGAACCTGGTCCTTGGTGAACAACTTGCCCTAGTGAAGGAGTTGCCTTGCTTTGACAACTCGATATAGATGGATCATCTGTTGGCGAGTGTTCTTGATATATGTGTCCATGATCCTAACAGTTTTGGCATGTTCGATGCAACTTGGGTTGAGTTTTGTTGGTGTCAGTTGCTGAACAACATCGAATGTGTCCAATAATGGGGGAAAATATGGTTACAACTAGTCCACATTGAATACTGGGTGTAGGCTAAGGAATGGTAAAATGGTGAGCTCGAAGGCATTGTCTCCTACAACCTTGGTGATAGTTTACGACCCATATCGGAGCAGGCGAATTTTGTAGTGGGGCCCAAGGAGGCGCTCCTTCTGCAGGTGTAGCCAAACTTTTCCACCCACCTAGAACTTGTGTGGCACCCAATGCTAATCATGACGTTGCTTGTACTAGCATTTGCTCTGTCCAATATGTCATGGACCTACTGGTGGATGTACTGAATGCACTCAATGAAGTTGTTATCCCTGTTAGCTTTGACTTGGACATGGGTTGAATCTGCTTGAATAGTTGTAAATGGTATGGACACATCAATGAGATATAGTGGCTAGAATCACAACTCCAATTGAAAGGGTTTTTGGCCAATTGAGCTATGGAGAGCTCTGTTGTAACTGTATTCGACATAGGGGAGGCTTTCATCCCATGTGTGTGGATGCTTCAAGTTGTACATGCACAAAATGTGAACGATCATTCTGTTGACGACCTTTGTTAGCCATCAGTTTGGGGGTGGAAGGTCGTGGACTTAGTGAGCTTGGTATCTAACATTGACCAGAGGCTTGACCAAAATGTACTCAGGAACTTGTTGTCTCAATCTGAGATAATGGATTGTGGGATCAAAAAGTGTACCCACACTCATTGAAAGAAGATTTTGACAGTGGCTTCTGCTATGATGTTCTTCTTGTAGGCCACTAGAATGGCCATCTTAGAGAATCTGTCAACGACCATGAAAACGAAGTCATTTCCATGCTTAGTAGAAGGAAGGTCTGACATGTAATCCATGGAGATGGATTCCCAAGGCTAACTAGAAGTATATAGGCCTTGCTTCTTAATGGTTGGTTTAGCAATGATGCAGGCAGTGCAAGATCTAATGTACTTCCCAACATCATGTCGAAGGTTTGGCCAGTAAAAATAATTTTGCAACATTAACATTGTTTTCTCTACTCTAAAATCATATTGGAACGCTTGCTCGAAGGAACACATAGGTGCCCTAGGTTGCATAATAATGCACCCCTAGAGGTGAAAATCAGGAACTTGCTTGCCTTCTAGGAGCATCTAGTATGTGTTGTTGCATTCTAGATCACTCTCATAAAGATGCAGCCACCCTGAATTCTCATGTCCACAAGAGTCGAGAATAGTGGTCAACGCCATGACAAATGCCTTATGTTGGAAGTCATACCAAAATAAATTTTCTTTCACTCCACTCTTGGTGACTTGATTCAAAGGCCAAGTGATATGAGAGAACCCCAACATGAACCTGCAATAGAAATTGACAAGTCCCAGAAAGCTACAGAGCTCTGTTAGAGTGGTTGGGGCTAGCCAATCTCGAATAACTTGTATCTTGGCTAGGTCCACATGCACACCCCACTCGTCATTGATGTACCCCAGATATTGAACCCAGGTCATACCAAAAGTGCATTTCTCCAAATTGGCACACAATTTGTGTTGTTGCATGGCTTGGAGGACCTGTCAAATATGGTGGAGATGCTCTTCCCAGCGCTAGTTGAATATCAAAATGTCGTTCAAATACACTACCACGAATGATTTGGTGAAGGGCCACAAGATGTTGTCCACCAACCTCATGAAGGTTGCGGGGGAATTCGTCAACCCGAAAGGCATGACCAACCATTCAAAAAGGCCCTCCTTGGATTTGAAGGCAATCTTACACACATCAGAGGGTCTAATTGGTACCTGGTGATAACCAGACTTGAAGTCAATCTTGATGAAATTTTTGGCCCACTTGAGCTAGTCCAGAAGGTCATTAATCCATGGGATTGGATACCAATTCCATACAATGATCTTATTCAATGCCCGATAGTCAATACAGAGTCTCTAGGTCCCCTCCTTCTTCTGTACCAACATGATCGGGCTCCCATAGGGTGATGAACTTGACCTGATGTGCCCTTTTTGCAACAACTCTTGAATCTGCCTCTTGATTTCATCATTCTCTAGAACAGAGCATTGATAGATTGGCCCATTGGGTAGCGACGCACCTGAGATCAGATCGATGGAGTGCTTGACCTGACAGTGTAGGGGTACCACTATGGGTGAGGTGAAGATGTCCTTGTACTCCTCCATGATCTTGTCAATCTGTTGTTTTCGTGTGAAGGAGTCATGTCTAGAGGTCATGGATGTGGCCACAATATTCTCCTTGCCTTGAGGGTGAATCATAAGGAAGAAAAAGTTCCTGGTATGGGAAATGATCTTACTGCATTGCTTCACAAAGATCAAAGAGATGGTAGTAGGTGGTACTACCTATGACATCTTGTATAACTTATTTACCAAAGAAATAATAACGTGTCAAGCCTAGAATCATACACAACATGATGCTTCCATAAGTATGGTTAGCCTAATAATACATCACAAACTTCAAGAGGAGCAACATCACACAATACCTCACCTGTGAAGGGCTTGATGCTATAGGGAAGGCGACACTACTGACTGACACAAATATTTCATCCTTAGTGAAGCCACCCGATGGTGTACAACTGCAAGTGTGGTGT
The DNA here is from genome assembly GCA_000404065.3 of Pinus taeda. Taxonomy (NCBI): domain Eukaryota; kingdom Viridiplantae; phylum Streptophyta; class Pinopsida; order Pinales; family Pinaceae; genus Pinus; species Pinus taeda. The sequence continues at coordinate 233,227 of APFE030396896.1, read as the reverse complement.
GGCCAGTAGGCCAAACCGCTTCATGACCTCTGTTGAAATGAGGTTCTTTTGGCTTTCACTATCGACAATGAACTGCAGCAGAGAACCTTTCACCCACATCTATGGGTGGAAGAGTCGCTCCCCCTCCTCTGGATCTTTGGGCTCAATCTTCTGGACCTTAGTGGTAGCAATGGTGGAATTGGGCTCCAAATCAATAATCTGCTTCGCTTTGTCATTCCCCTTATCGGGTTCTGACTCTGAGTTGGAACATGCATCTAATTCAGAATATTTCAGCTCGACCACCAGTGATTGCTTGGCTCAAGACTCACTAGTGTTGTGAATGGGGCTCTTATGGAACTCACACCATTTCCTTGTGTCCTTCATTGTCTTCGTGGTGTTGTTCTTTTCTTGCAGCTTCGGCGAGTTGTCCTGGGTTACCTCACTTTGGCTTTGTCCTTTGTTTTGTAGTTTAGGGTGCCTTTCCCTTGCTTCAGATTCGTAACTCCAAAGTCTTGCTTCTTCTGTTTAAATCTCTTCTCAATCTTGATAACATATCGATAGGCAGTGCCAAGCGAGGAGATTTCCAGGAACTCCATCTCGTCTTGGATATACTTGTGTAGACAACCGCAATACTTGGGTACCAAATGCTACTTAGAATCCTTGATACCCAACTTTGTGTGAAGGGTATGAAAAATATTTGTGAACACTGACATGTCCTGGTCCCTTCCCTTCCACAACGTGGTCTACTTTATGTATTTATCTTCATAGCTCCTGACAATGTAATATTGTTCCTTGATGGAATTTTAGAAAGAATTCCAAGTGGGTGCAACTAAAAACAGTGAGGGTTCCCTCTCATGCTTCTGTTCAAAGTAGGTTTCCCACCAATCCTTGACATGGGGGGGAATTTAAGGAGTGCAATCTTTTCCCGATTGGAAAAGTCACGAACCGAAAAATATCCTTCCAACATATTTAACCATCTATCTACAACATCTGCATCTATTTGGCCTTCAATTATGGGAATGTCAAAGTTGATTTGCACCTTAAAGGGAGTGGCCCCTCTAGAGTGGCTACTAGATGAAGATGAGTTGCCTGTGGGTAGCCACCGAAGGATCTCGTAAAAGTTATCCATCATCGTGTTCCTCTATCACTCAAGGGTTTCCCCGAGTAATATTTTGAAAGGATATCTTGCTCCCTCGGCTTTCTTTTCTTCCACCATGGGAGGCCGTTGGGGTTTGCGAGGCTGGTCTTACAAAGGTTCAACCAGTTTGATCCCTAACTCCTTACACCCTGACCTCATTAAGGACATGTAGAGACAAATAGAGAAAGCGCAAACTACTCCAATACCACTGATCCATAATTATACAGGAATGAAACAAAAATACAGATACAAACATAAGCATAGAGATGCATTAGAAATAAAACTTTATTTCATTAATATCAAAGAACTGAAATATGTTTACATACAGAATGGAAATAGAGTAGCTCGGGCAATGGTAGCTTATCTCTGAGAAGAGATGTGGCGGCTACATGCCTATGAATTGTGTTACAATGAGGCTCAAGGGCCTTTTTATTATTGAACAACAAGGGAGAACCCTAAACAACCAAAACCCTACCCATAAGAGATGGAACGCCAAGATTTTGTGGGCCCCATTGGTGTTAGTTGGGCATCCAATTTCCTAGGGTCATAACTTGGTCATATGATCTCTGTCTGGCGCATACAGTACCTCATTGGAAATATCTCTTCGAGCACTACAAGATGTACTATAGGTCCCTACCTATGGCTACAAACCTATTGTGAACCTAAAAAAACACAGTTCAGGGGGTCAAAACAGCTTCGAAAGTTCAGGACCCGAAAAACTGCGAAAAATAGTAAATGTTGCTATAATCAAGGAAACAAATGAAATCGACTGGAGATCTAGGTAGAATAGGCGGGTGTCCATCAATATCCACATGGATCTTGTTTCTTACTGGTTGACATAGTGGTTTCCTTCTCCTTGTGGGATGGAGAGTCGAGCCTATAGGTTTATTCCCTTAGTTTTGTTTTACTGTTAGGATGTTAGCTGCTTGTTTATAATTTTATGGGCATTTTTTCCAGGTGCACATATTTTTCAACCCTGTTTTTTCAAGTGTATATGGAAATTGAATCTCCCATTTTTCTATCTTGGGTCTTGGTGTGTTTGAGTACGTTCTTACTGAGTTTCCCTATGGGTGATGGTTGTGTTTTGGGTAAGTGAGTTTTGTTGTGGGTTATGCTCCTTCCTATTGTGTTAGGATCTGGAAATGGGATTGTATTATGGGTCACTAGTTACTGGGTTGTAGTTGCTCTGGTGTCATAGGGTGGTTTTGGTTTTGTTCAATGGTGGATGAAATTAAACTGGTAGTTGAATTTGTGTCACCCCTTGCCTGCTTATGTGGCTTGCTATCTAAATTCAGTCATTTCATCAGGGTTTTTTGTGACAACATGATGTGTTGGTGCCCTGGCATGGTGGAGAGGGAAAGGGTTTGGTTTGTGTGTCCTTTTGCAGGTAGGGGTAACCCCCACAAAGATTCAAGTTAATCCCTTAGCGATTTTGAGATGCCACCAATGCAGAGACAAAGAAGCAAAAGAGGTGGAGGAGGCACTTCTTGACTTGGTTAGAGGGGAGGGAGGTTGTTTTCTCATGAGTCTGTGGCTTCTTATTTTAATGCAATTTCGCTGGAAGTGTGTATGGGGATAAGGGAATTAGAGATGAAAGCGGGAGATGGCAGAAAGTTATTGTCTGATCCATAATTGCTTGAAGACTTGGATGGGTGGGTTCTAGACCTTGGACACTCAATAGGCATAAAGAAACAATACCTGAACTTAGTGGCTTTCATTGGAAAATGAAGACACTGTTGGGCTTGGTTCTCAGAGACAAATAAGTTAAAAAATACATCTTCGCATCTTTGGAAGATGTCAAAAGGATGTTGAGGAATTTGCGCTTTTGTGTTGATGGGATTGATGACCACCTAAGGCATGTAGAGAGCCATGTTCCTTGTGAATAAGATGGAGGATACCTTGGTGATCTTCCTAGCTCAAGTGCCCATTCTTCGGAAAATGTATCTTTTCCAGATGGAGACCTGTGAAAGTGGGTGGAAAGGGGGATGGTATGGTCTACTCCCTCAATCTCCGGTATCATGCTCTAGTTTAGCACTGTGTGGGAAATTATTTCTTGGGATTACAACGACATATAGAGTCATGACCCAATTTTTTTTGTCGTCATAGTTTCTTCCAGTTCACAGTGTTTATTGTTTTGGTGAATCTTATGCATTTCTTGGACTCTTGCAGCAAAGGCATATAGGGTTGATGGTTGACTCTTGCGAGCTGGCGTTGGAGGTTCCTTTGTAGAACATTGGAGCCTTTTAGTTTCACCCTAGAGGTTGGTTTCCTGTGGTTTTGTAATTGTGCAACTAAAGATGAATGTAGAGGCTACAAGTCTGATGGTCTTATGAGTGTAGCCTCTTTCTGGTTATCAATGATGTTTAATATGAAAATAAGTAATTCCAGGAGGACAAATTTTTGCTAATTTCAATATATGCATGTATTTAGTTTCAAGTTGATATATGTGACAAGGGTGGATATATTTTGATGAAACTCCCACTACCTGCATCAGTCTATCTATGTATTTCAACTTTCTTGATTAATTCAAAATTTTTAAATTTACAAAAGAAAAAAAAGAAGAAAAAAAAATTTAATTAAAAAATTAAATTCATCCATTTTTTAACTTACGTTATAATAAATTTAATTCAAATTTTAATATTGAAATAAATTATTGAATTGAGGCTTCTATGATCCATATCCAATTTTTGAGAGAGGTTTTTGGCGATAATCACATCAAAATTCATTTGTCGACGCGTTTCGAACCAACAAATGTGGTTCATTGTCAGGACAAGATGAAGCACACTTATTGGTTCAAAACGCATCGACAAATGAATTTTGATGTGATTATCGCCAAAAATGTCTCTTAAAAATTGAAAATAAATTGTTTTTGAAATATTTACTAAATTATATATATTATTCATAAATAATTGATATAATAGACTTATTTTTCAGCCATGTTAACTAAATTATGTGTATTTATTGTGAAATTATTTAGGGTAATGCTATTAAGTTTTCAAATATGTTCAATATTTTTGTTTCGAAGAAAAAGCACATATTTTTGTTTTGAAGAAAAATCTTATATATTTATAGAATAAAAATATATATATATTTATTGTCGGGAATCTATCAGTTATGTCCAATAATATTTAAATTCTCTTTTAATTTACACATATTTATAATGAGATTATCCAAATTAATAAAAACACAATTTATTTATTTATAAATATAGTAATTTAAATATTAAATTATTTTTATTATTTTTTAAAATAATAAATTTTATCATATTTAATATTAATATTTTATCATTTAATTTTAATATTATAATATATTTTTTTATAAGTTTGGTAAGGACTATATCTTTATCATGTTCAATTTCTCACCTTCATTTCCACGACCATTGTCAATTGAGCTAGCCAAGCGGATTTTAATATTATAATATTAGTATGTGTTATATGTGCTTAATATTTTAAAAGAGTTGTCTTTAGTGTGATTTTTTATTTTTTGCTATAAGAAGGAATGTGTATAGCAGATCTCAAAGTCTCAAGACCTTTCACAAGGCGTGTGAGGTGCCAAGAATTAAACCTTCTAGTGTTGATCCTGTCTCTATGGTTCATCTCCCATATATCCAAGGAACCACAGATATAATTGCCCACATCCTTAGGAAGACTAATGTTGCTTCCTCATTTAGACCTCTCCATACCATTAAGAATTCGTTGGGATCTGTTAAAGACCCTATTGACCCTAAAGATATGAACGACATCTACCTTGTTCCCTGTTCCTATGGTATTCCCTACATTGGGGAAACAGGTAGGTTTATTAGGCAGAGAATCCATAAGCATGCTGCAGATATTAGACACAATCGATCCCACGAGCATGCAGAGAAAACAAATCACCATGTCTGCATTAAAGAGTCCAAAGTCATTGCCAGGGTAGATAACTTCCACCATAGGAAGCTTAGGGAGCAATAGAGATTGAAAGACATGCCAAAAATCTTAATAGGGATGATGGGTGGAAACTAAGTAAGAGCTGGACTCCAACCCTCATTTCTTGATTCCTCTCACTCCTCTCCTTGATTACTTTTATCTCTAGCTCTTCTTTTTTGTTCGATTGATTTCATGAATCATTTTTTTTTTCTTCCTTTTCATTCATTTTATGTTTCTACCTTATTTCCCCTCTTAATTTTATGATTTTTTTTAGTCTTTCTCTTACTTTCATTTTGAGCATTATTAATATATCTAAGAATTGTATATAATTTTATATTTAATTTTTAATTAATAACCCCTTTCTCCATTTTTATAATTTGATATCTTTAACTTGGGTTCTCTTCCTTAATCTTATGAATATATTTAATTAAGGTAGCCCCGAGGATTTTTATAAACTAATAATATCTAATTAATTATTAAAGCATTAAAATAGAATTTTGACTAAGAATAGATTTAAAGGCTTTGATATAATAAATAAAGTATTTTAAAAACAATTAGTTGTAAATAAATATATATTATTTTAACACCTTAATTAATATTTAAAATCAATATAACATGTATTTAAGTCTAACTGCTAGTTTTTAAACCAATTTATAATATTTTAATAATTTTTATTTATTATATTATTTATTTAATCTTAACTGCTAGTTTTTAAACCAATTCATAATATTTTAATAATTATATTTATATTTTTATTTCTAACAGCTAGTTTTTAATCAAATATAATTTGTTATTTTATTATTTTACTTACCCTTTTTAACTAATTTAGCTACTTTACCAACAACTAGTTTTCAATAACTAATTCTTGGCAATTATGCATCCTTACTATTTATTCCTTAAGATCTATTGATTCTTTACTCACCTTGTCCTCAAGATGGATCACATTAGTTGGTTTGAAATGTCTACCAATTCATAATTATGTGATTAATCCGAAAGGCATCTATATACATTATGGATCACAAAAGACTTAGATCTAACAATATATATTTTATCATTCATAATTTAATAGTTGATTTTAAAGTTGTATTAGTTAAAAATTATAATTATTTTGAAATATTAATAAATAAATATTATATTGATATATGTAATATTGTTTTGCGCATTTAAATTATTTTAAGTTGTATTGGTTAAAAATTATAATTATTATATGAATGGAAGTGTATTGAAATATTTGGCCATCACAAAGGTTTTGCCTAATGAGAAAATGGAATTATCAAATCATCATCATTTGTGCCCAATTCCTTGAAGGAAAATCACGACAATCTACATAACCAACCTAAGGGAGAGATATATCACTTCAATGTAAAATATTCAACTAAGCTACTATTGTAGGGGTTACTATTTTGCAAAAGTCACCTAGACAAATCTCACATTATTGAATAACAAGGGAGTGTTAATATGTCAAAGTTTCCCAAACATGTCTCACATTCTCAAACATCACAAAGTTCACATTCAACTAAGCGACTATGACAATGAGTTATTATTCCATCAAAGTCACCTAGGTAAATCTCACATGCTTAGATAATAGGGTTTAGACAAGACAAACTCATCTCCAACAAAGTCGTCAAGATAGGGACATAATATTTTATCAGTCACTTAGAACTTGCACTTGGTCCTAGTTACAAGAAAGATACCTTCAAAGAATCAAACCTTTTAGATAACCTACCACATCACTATGGAACCATGACCATATTAACAATTCACACATCTTCCTAACAAAATTATACTTGTGATTAATTACATGTTTGATTCCAAATTTGAATAGGTTAAGAACTCAAAACTTGCCCTAACAAACAATATACTCTATCATTGAGCTACACGTCCCTTTATGTTGAGCACCCTCTCTACCATTAAATTGCATGCCCCATCATGATGAGCACCCTCTCTACCATTGAGTCACACTCTTCATCATGATGGGCACCTTTAATGTATGAATCACTATTTCCAACATTCGCTCTTAAGCAACAATTTTGCAAATGTCTCCTAACCAACATTAAGTCTTGAGTCAAGCTAACTCTAACACTATGCTGAACACTAAAACCTTATTGCAATTATTATTTTGTCATAAAGCTACATGCCATTTCATGCTAGAAACATGTAACATTTCAATGTTGAAACATATATTTCTCTCTTCTATATATTAAGTGCTTATAGCTCAATGGGTTAACTCAATTGTTGTCCTTAATGTTGATGAGCATTTGAGTAAGTCCATTTCAAGTGGTATCCAATTCAAATTCTTTTAAGTAACATGCACTCATTTTAGTTTATATTGACAAAGTAGCTAGGGATGTCATCCATGATTATTGGAAAGTGTTTCTCAAAATTCTTCACCAAATTTTCCTTGAAAAAAATAAATAAATACTCATATCAATAAGACATTATAATTATTAATTCTTCACCAAATTTTACTTGAAAAAAAATTAATATATATAGATACTAATAAAACCTATTATAATTATTAAAATACTCGTTTTAGTTTATATTGACAAAATGACGAGAGATGTCATCCATGACTATTGGGAAATGTTTCTTGAAATTCTTTTTCAAAATTTCCTTGAAAATTAAATTAATAAATAGCGATACCAATAAAACATATTATAATGATTAATTCTTCACCAAATTTTCCTTTAAAAAAATAATAAATACGGATACCAATAAAACATATTCTAATAATTAAACTTTAACTAAGTTATCAAAAAGAAATCAAAGAAATAATGGATATATAATACAATTATATATATAATAATTTTTTTTTATTAAACAAAAAAATATATTTAAACTAAAAATAACACATTTAGGTTTTTATAATTTCTCACTTAAATATTAATATTATAAGTAATATTCAATTGTAGAATAAAGGCTTCTGTATCATATCAAAATTTTGAGAAGATTTTTTAGCGTAAATCACATCTATCAAAATAATATTCATTTTTAATTTAAAATAAAACAATTCTAATAAGTATATATATACTCGTATACTTTAATATTATATTACTAATAGTGAATATATTCCAATATTTTATCTCCTAGGTCCTCTCCAACTTCTCATTTTACAATTAAAATCATAATATCATTTACAATTTCAATACCTTATCTAATTTATAGTTATATCTGCCACAGTCAAATATCATTTTACATTTTATATATATATATATTTTCATTACTAAATCATGCTTAAAAGCAAAGCAACATATTCTTTTACGAAGTTATATTCAATCATTTTACGAAGATATATTCAATCTTTTACGAAGACATATTCATAAATTGAATGGTGTGAATACTTAAAAAAAAAACATCTACAGAACAACCATGAATTACTAATAACAATATTCCCAGCTGAGGGAACGTTTTCTTCTTCCAAAAAAATTGAAAATCATGGTCAAATTTCACAACTTACAACGGGAATACAGCGATGCGACGTCCATTTTCATTACTAAATCATGCTTAAAAGCAAAGCAACATATTCTTTTACGAAGTTATATTCAATCATTTTACGAAGATATATTCAATCTTTTACGAAGACATATTCATAAATTGAATGGTGTGAATACTTAAAAAAAAAACATCTACAGAACAACCATGAATTACTAATAACAATATTCCCAGCTGAGGGAACGTTTTCTTCTTCCAAAAAAATTGAAAATCATGGTCAAATTTCACAACTTACAACGGGAATACAGCGATGCGACGTCCATTTCCAACATTCGGATTCTCAATCGAAAATTTAGCTTCATGGTCTGCACAGAGCAAAGAAACGTCCCATTTCTGACATTGCTATCACAGAAGACGTGGAAAGCTCAAGCAACTAAGTGGGCGAAAATCGAAAACATGCGTGAAAATCTGAGGCAACTAATAGCTAAAACCCAAATTTAAAAAGTGCACACAACGTGATAGGTAGTGCGAAGATTTGAATCTCCCACTGGGGAATCCGACTTAGATCCCACTCACAGTCTTTGTCCACCACAAATTACAATCGAGCAGATTGAAGTATTGGATTCCGAGTAGGAAAAAATATCTCTATAAATAAGTGTTCCATCCACTTGCCTTTTTGCAGGCTGCCTTACAGCTTTATTTGTGCTTGTGGTTGTTCTGTGGGCAGACAGGAGATCCTGCTTTCTGCTCTTTATCAACACTCACATAGAGAGAAAGTAGACAGTAGGATCCCCAGTTCAGCAAAATGGGATGGGCCATAGCTGTGCATGGGGGTGCAGGAGTTGATCCATGCTTGCCAATGGAGCGCCAACAGGAAGCCAAGGACCTGCTCTTGCATTGTCTTAATTTGGGAGTCTCTGCTCTTAAGGCCTCTGTTCCCGCCATTGACGTTGTTGAGCTCCTGGTGAGCAATCCAAATCCAACTAATGTTTTGTCTTAGTGCTTCTTATATGACCATGATAGTGACAGTTGAGATGTTTGAATGAATTGAATTACATAGCTAGTTGTTTTCTGAATGTGAGTGGTGTTTTAAGCATGTGGAAAGCTAGGTTTATTTGGATGGTGTTGAAGCAGTTTTATATGTTTTGGGGTGGTGGAAAGATTGGTTTCCCTAGCAGTTTTATATGTTTTGGGTGGTGGAAAGATTGGCTTATCTGGGTGGTGTTCAAGCAGTTTTATATTTTTGGATGTTGGAAAGATTGGCTTATTTGGGTGGTGTTCAAGCTGTTTTATATGTTTTGGGTGATGGGAAGATTAGCTTATTTGGGTGTTGTTCAGGCAGTTTTATATGTTGGGGTGATGGGAAATTTCGTTTATCTGGTTGGTGTTTAATCATTTTGATGTGTTTTTGGGGTGCTGAAAGGGTCAGTTTTCTTGAAGTATACAGATTGGATTATGTGTGTATCTGACTGGAGCCATATTTTGTGGCTTGTTGACATGGAATAATTATTAATAAGCACTTATTTTTATAACCCGTTATCTGCTTTTCAGGTTGAATCATTTGAAAGCTTGGTTTTCTTAAAGTATACAGATAAATTTGTGTTGGTGTGTATGATTTAGCCATATTTTGCAGGTTTTTGATAAGAAATAAGTCCTTTATATCTCATCATTTGCTTGCCATGTTGGATTATGCATATCTGTTCTTGTTGTTGCTCCGGTACATTTGATGCAGTAGGTTCAGCTGTCATGTGTTTGAAAGGTAATCCGATTGCTTGAAAGATACACGGGATCTGTTCCGCATGATGTGTTCCATTTGTATTCATAACTGGGTTGTAGGACCTGGAAAAATATTGTCCTATATGGTACATGCATCACAGGGCGTGATTGGTTTGGTGGTAGCCTCTATCACCATGGTAGTTTTGTTAAATTAGAGAATAGGGTGCCAATCTTTCTTAGTTGTTTCATGTTTTCTGAAAAAGAAATGCATCTCAAGTGGGTTGCAACAAGGCACGCCCCTTGACAACAATGGATAGCTGCCTCTAAGCTGATTTTTTATTTTGTGTTGGCAAAGCCCAAGGCTTAAACATAACTCCGTGCTTTTTAGGTGTTCATGTTCTCACCATTGCTTTGGAGGTCTGCAGTGGAATCGGAAACCCAACCAGGAGACCTTTTTCTCATCCCATGCATGTTTCCATTCTCGTTTCCTTCTGTCTTGAGATTACACGGCATACTGCTCCTGGGAGTTGGGGAAGCTGTACCCAGTGTGTATGAAATGGCCTCTTGTTGGGAGCTTTTTGGGAGCTCACTTTTTTTGGGAGTTTATAGAAGTTCCCTGTCTGTTTAGGAGCTTCCAGACCATGACAAGAAGGGAGCTTCTACAAGCTCCTGGCCATGTGGGGTCTAAAATCATAAGAAATGTGCCAAAAACCAATTGAATGATCATTGCTTCTCATGCCAAAAAATCACTAACAATAGAATAATTAATTAAATCTATTGATCATGCCATTTAAATTTTTCCAAGGTTATGTAAATGGAGAAGGTTCATGCGTCTTAACTCTTTATATCTGCTCACTCTCAAAATATGAGCTGCCAGGGTACGTCAAGTGAATAACATGGGTATTTCTACACCAGTACTATGATATTGAACAATGCCAATTCACGTCTCAAACGTTTTATAGCTAGCTCACATTATTCCTATTGATTGATATAGCATTTTAAGATCATATACAACATCAAAAATAAGATACTAAAGACTTTGGAAGTTTGATGTGAGTTGAAACTAGAAACAATCAAATTCATCTAAATGAGAACTTAGAAGGAAGCAGTGGTTACCATCCAAAAAATGCAGAGGCACCCAAATACTAACTTCTCTTGGGAGCAATAGCAGAGATGGAGCTGGAACAAGGAATTAGAAAAAGATTGAATCTCATGGTTTATGAAATTGTTGGTGCTTTGTACATCTATAGATATGCAAATTCAATTTACAGATTCATACAATGGGATGCAGTTGTAGGTCACATTGCTAAAAATACCAGGGCTGTAGAGTTAGTAAAGGGTCGATTACAAGTCAGACAAATCCAATTTATGTATAACATGGACACTTAAAAGGATTAAATTTCATGACACTAGAGGCTTAAGAGATTATAATAGTTGATGTTACGAAATTAATCAATTTTGTTCTATTTCAGTTTCTTCAAGTTTTATATTTTTTTGTGTTTTAAGCTCCTATATAATTTTATTTCTTTTTCTAATGTCTCTTATTGCCACTCCCAACCAGTAATTTCCTGCGAATTTGGACAAAGCTTCTAGCCATACTGGATACTTGTACCCATGTATTCAACTTACCTGCAACATATTACATTAATAATAATTTTATATGCATTATGTATACTGGGAGGAGAAGGTGGTGAGTTCATGTTTCTTATCCCCTGCAACTCTCTAGTCCTGTTTCTCATTCCATTTCCTGCTTCTTGTTCTTTCCTGTTTATCATTTCTAGGAATATTTCCCGTTTCTGGTAACGTATGCCACAGAACAATCAAATTCTGCCTACATTAAACCGCCTGATATTAAATATGACTCCATCATGCAAGTTTATAACAGTTCCTTTCCCCATGAAACAAATTGTTTTGGTTACTCCCTGTCTCTGCTAATGGGAGTCCGGAGTCTGATCATAATAGTTAGCATCAGAAATTATAAAGGGCTTTATTAAAAGATTTTAAATTAAGTTTTTCTAGTGACAACCATCTGAAAACCCTCATGTAAGTTGTAACCAGTCTGTAAGGCTATGGTCCCATCGAAGGGGCTTGCATTTTTTTAACAGTACCTGCTCTGACAAAAAGGAGAAGGTGACCCAGGGAAAATGTAGCATTTCCTTTGCATTTTTGGACTTGCAAGAGTGAATGCAGGGTTCACATCATGTTTTATCTTCTTGAATGTATCCTAGGTTTTAGCAATTCGTTCTTTTTTCTCATGGTCTTTTTTTGATGTATCTTTGGCTGTAGAAACTTTTTTCTCTTTTGAGTATGGTTTCCATTGTTTTCCTTTTGGATCTCTGATCTCTGTCAAAAAAATATGCAGTACACTTCCTTTTTGTCACTGGGTCATTTCTTGCTACCTTCTTAAAATCCGAGTTTAGCATCTTAGAATATTGATGTACTTAAGGCTTTACTGACATATTTTTATAAAGAAATTTTGACAGGATTATATAGGGTGGAAGATCTTTGGCATTTTATCCGATAGTCCTATAGTTGCACCTAACCTTACATCAAAAATTTAGGTAATCCCTTGAAGTGTTTGCATTTCTAATGTCTGAGTCACTTTCTTGAAAAAGTAGGTGATTCTGCCTATGGCTCGCCTTCCCTAAATATTACCTGTAGAAGTTTTGGATTATCTAATTTTTGAGTAAATCTGTATTTCAATTGTTGTTAATGAATTGCCGGAATTTATATCCTAATGGTGCTCCATGCTTTTCTTTTAGACACTAGCACTGACCACTACTTGTTACCTGCTTAGGATCGTTTCATATTTCTGGACTTTGATCCAAAAGCATTCACCATCTTTAGTTTATTTATTGTGTCAATATGTCCATTAATCTCTATGGAGAGAAATGTTATTAGGATGTTAGAATCTCTCAACACATACATTTTTACGCTTTGAAATATTGTTGTCATTTTTTAGAGGTTTGGGTAGAGGAAATTTTTTCAACCATTTGTAAGCTAGTGCAAGAACTTGGGCTATTTTTTAATGTTAAGTTTTGAATTTACTTCCTCTGCTCCAATATTTCCAATTCAAACATATCTTTCTAGTTTCCATCTCATTGTGTTCATTTTCCTTGAGAACATACTTTCTTCTGAATTGTTTCTCAAGAGGAATTACTAAGAAATACTTAACTTCAAGCCTTATTCATATATGGCTTATGTTCTGTGCTAATTAGACAATGAACATTGACTAGGTCGATTCATGTTTTGATAGTGGGCATACGATCATTGTTTACTTTTCAGGATGCTTCTTCCAATCTGCAACTAGAGGGTTTAATACCTTTAATGCTTTTCAAAAGGTGTCATTTGACTACCTCTAATCAACCTGCAGTCATACTCTCATGTCCTTACCACATTCAACACTTGAGTAGAGATAGACTTTGGACCTTCAACAAGCTTCTCTTATTTTGACTTTTTCTTTGTTCTCTGCAACTATTTGGTGAATTTCTTCGAGTCAAGAAGATTTATTCTGAAATGATTGGTTTTTCCACAAATCCTATTAACAGGTTTTGTTTGTAGCCAGTTTGAATGTAATCTGCCTTAATCACGTAACAGCCCTTCAGAATGCATCGAGGTTTTCCATGTGTATGTAGCCTATCTGATTGTGAGCATCTGAAATTGTGTATCTTGGGAAGTTTCCGAGTTGAACATTTTGCATCACAAATTTTTGGGTGGGATTACACCCGGCTATACTCTTTAAGGCCTGCAAGTCCTCTTTAAGGTTATTAAGTCCTAAGATTCTTTATGAGAGTCCAGAGTGCTTCCTTTTCAAAACAGATCTATCTAAATTTTCTTGAGTTTTGATTTGAGAACCCCTTGGGCAAGCTAGTTTCTCAAACCAATCATTTCCATGCCAATGCTTTGCAATATTGTGCTATTTGGTTAAATTTTAACTTTGGCACTTCAACGGTTTCCTAACATGGTTTATAAACTGTGTATGTAATTGTTGTATTTCAATGGTTACCTATATCGTTACTTTTTTTGGATTGGGATTTACAGGTAAAAGAGATGTATCTAATTTTTCTTGAGTTTGATTCGAGAACCCCTCGGGCAAAGCTAGTTTTCTCAAACCGATCATTTCCATGCCAATGCTTTGCAATATTGTGCTATTTGGTTAAATTTCAACTTTGGCACTTCAACGGCTTACTAACATGCTTCATAAACTGTGGATAAAATTGTAGTATGTCAATGATTATCGATATCATTACATTTTTTGGATTGGTATTTACAGGTAAGGGAGCTTGAGACCAACCCAGTTTTCAATTCAGGTCGTGGTTCAGCATTGTCTGCAAAAGGCACAGTAGAAATGGAAGCAAGCATTATGGATGGTTTCAGAAATAAATGTGGAGCAGTTTCTGGTCTTTCTACTGTTAAAAATCCTATTTCCCTTGCTCGACTTGTCATGGAAAGGTCTCCACATGTCTACCTTGCTTTTAATGGGGCTGAAGAATTTGCCAGAGCACAGGTTCAAGCTCTTCTCAAATGGAATTTGCTACCTTCATTTACTTGTGACAATATCATAAACAGTTCTGGACTCTAGTTTTGGGTACTAATTGAATAAAATAGTAGATTAGTAGCATGGAGAACAGAGTGTGTCTTTTAATTCCTTGTAATATTAATAGGATCATGCCAATCATGAACCTTAAGCTTATGATTTCGATATTATTTGCATCTTTTAGCGCTAATCTTCAATGGTGTTTCCTTCATGTGACAACCACAGGGAGTTGAAATTGTGGACACAAACTATTTCATTACTGCAGAAAATAAAGAGCGATTGGAGCAAGCAAAGAGTGTAAACAGCATACAGGTCTCTCTCTCTCTCTCTCTCTCTCTCTTTGTTTGTTGTGTGTGCACTTGCATGTAACTACATGTGCATAGCTCTTAAAAGTTCACACCAGACTTCTCATATTCAAATGAAATTTCTACAAGCAGATAAAGTTATTTAGCATGTTTCCATACCAGTTAACACCATGGACATTGAAGCATAGTCTTTTGGTGTTGCTGTTATCCAATGGCATTTACTAAATGGTGTTTTTTCTTACAGATACTATGAACTTATTATTCTTTTGCAACTTTACTTAAACATAAATATGAATTTACCTTCAAATAACAAACGTAAGGGTCAGTGCTTTGTGCTTTAACTGACATTGAAAGCCTATGTATCTTCAGTCTATTCAAGATGCCATTTTGAAGGCAACCTGGATGGATATTAGTCACATTTTGAAATGGCATGTTCTTAGTGGATATATTTTGTCAAAGGGAAACTAGCTCTCTTCTGAGAAGAATAAGTCTTCCATTAAAATGAGCAAAACCTCAGAATAACCCTATTCAATCAAAGAAATGTATCGAGTATTTCTAGGTTTGGAGTTATGGTGTTTGTTTCAGAAATTTGGGAAGCATGTAGTGTGAAGCATGTTTCTAGTTCTATATATTTGGTTATCAGGACATGGTCAAGGTGTTAAAATGCAATACAGTAACTAATCAATATCTTTAGTCTATTCATAGATACACTATTTTAAAGGAAATCTGGATGGGCGTCTAGTCACATTTCGAATGTCATTTCCTCTGTGGAGGTGCTCTGTCAAAGGGAAACAAGATCAGTTCTTAAAAGAACAGGTCTTCCGTTAAAATGAAGAAAAATTCAGTATAACCCTATTCAATCAAACAAATGTATTGAGTATTTCCAGGTTTGGAATTCTCGTGTTTGTTTTAATCATTTGGGATACATGCATTGCCTGATTATATGTTATTTGGTCACTAGGACATGAACAAGGTAATTAAAGTGCAACACTGTCAGTAATAAATTTTGATCTAAAAGTCTGCCCTGTGACACATTGCTTGATCGCATGACTTCTGAGATACAACACCATATATTTTCCATCTATCGAGCATCATTCTTTGCAAGTGGTCATCATATTGTTTGTTCCGTGGTATCTTGATATGTCAATGTTAGGCATGATATTTGTATAGCCATCGCAACTTTCCAGATAATAAACTACAGATTTTAGTATCTAATGTGATAAAGATTGAATAACCTACAGTATTTTATCTTAGTTTTGTTCGTGGTGATGACACATTTGAGAAATAGAAAAAAGTAGGTAATTACTAGAAAACACCAAGCTTCTCATTGAAAAAGGAAATATTTTTCAGTAATTTTGAAAACAATATGTTTGTAATAGCGTCCATACAAGGCATTATATAAATTTTGAAAATTGTTGCAAAACACTTTCAATCTTGGTACTTGCTTAAAATATGTATACTTTCTTGTGACACACATATTCCCTATAGTATACTTCTTGGCGTTTCTTGTCAATTTCTTTCACTACCATATATCTAGAGATTGAATGAAAAATGACTTATCTAAGAGCATGGATCATGAATGTTTCTGTTAACTTTTTCTCACATGGAAACGTCAATTCTCAAAGGAAATTATTGTCAGTCTGACCATTGAAAAGTGATATGTACCCGATTCTCATAGTTGGGGCCATACACCTTGTCATTATCTCCTATGTTCAGTGAAAGCTGGAATCATGATAATAGTTGGCTGTTGCAATTCACTAGATTCTAAAATCTGTGGTTGGAATCATGTAGCTATCTTGAGTAGACAAGTAATCCAAGACACTTTGCAATAGGATATAACAAATTTCGTATGTTTTGAAATGTCTAAATTGTATTGGCAAAGGAATTGCATTACTTTGTCAATTTTGTTTTCTTTTGTTGATATTTAGATCTCAACTGTGGTATTACTTTTGCATGCTAGCATTCTATCCTCACGTTTGAATTCTTCTGTCACAGTTTGACTACCGTCTCCCAGAATCTGACGATGCTGTTGGAAAACCAAATGAAAATGGGTTATTGCCTACAGTGAAAATTCATGCAAACGGAATAGTAGCATTTGACAAGATCCTTCAGAATGGAGAACTGTCTCAAAAAGAATTGTCACCTTTAGAAAGTTGTATGCAAAATGGAGATAAAATGGCTTGCAGAAAAGGAATGTTACCGGAGTTTCAAATGAATGGAGTACCTATCAACATATATGAGCCAGAAACTGTGGGTTGTGTTGTTGTTGACAGTGAGGGACATTGTGCATCAGCAACTTCAACAGGGGGTTTGATAAACAAAATGTCAGGTAGAATTGGCGACTCTCCAATAATAGGGGCAGGCACTTACGCCAATGGGCTGTGTGCTGTTTCAGCTACAGGTGAAGGTGAAGCCATAATCCGAGCCACTGTGGGTAGAGATGTAGCTGCTCTTATGGAATACAAAGGGTTATCTCTTCAGGAATCTGTTGATTTTGTTATTAATAAGAGGTTGGAAGATGGTAAGGGTGGCCTTATAGCTGTGTCCAGTAATGGAGACGTTGCTGCAGGATTCAACACTTCGGGAATGTTCAGAGCCTGTGCTACAGAGGAAGGCTATTTTGAAGTAGGCATTTGGCAGTAGGATGCACCCTCTGTGCTTGTTTGATCTTCATTTGCGTGTGCTAAAGTATAGTTGATGTTCAGAACCTTATCTACTGCTTATGATGTTTGTATTCTCACTGAATCAATAATAAAACTGCAAACAAGGTGTTGTTCACAGCAATTCTATGTTAATTTTTCTTTCATTCCTTTTATTTTTTTGGGAAACAGAGGGCAATTACAACAAGTCACGATATCTGCCCGTTATCTAGGGTTCAGTTCTTGTTGCCACTACTATAACCCTCCCAGCTTCACTTAAAGTTGGCCCCAGGAGGTGGAATACTGCAACCTCGGGGGAGTGAAACTGGGGTCTCCAACTCATAACACTCAGCTGAGAACGTCTGGTTGCTTGCCCTTCACACGTGGGCTAATTCTATATTTGCACGTTAGTATCAATTGACAGTACAATGTCTTTCAGTGCACTCCATGCCAATCTTGCTTTGATGACGGGGCAAATCCTTTTATGATCATAACTGTAAAAGTAAACTACGAATGTATAAATTTCAAACCGTGAAGAGTGGTTAACTGCTTATCAAGATCAGCTTTCATTTCCACAATGAGTTAAGATACAGTTATTAATGCTGTGAACATTAACCTAAAACACAAAATGAAGATAAAATCAATCATCAGTCTTAAATTTCTGAATTGCCAATAATGGCGCCAATCTTGGATACCAAACTGCTCATCAAGATCAGCTTTTCATTTCCACAAGGAGTTGAGATACATTTATTAATGTTATAAACATCAACCTAAAACACAACGCAATGGATATAAAATCAATCATCGGTCTTCAATTTCTAAATTGCCAATAATGGCTCCAATCTAAGATACCATTGGTTCAGTCCATAAAATCTGATTTTCAATTTCTAAATTTACAATAATGGCTCCAATCTAAGATACCATTGGTTCAGTCCATAAAATATGATTTTCATAGGACATGGTGGATTTGTCTTATTTGGTTGTCATTGCACTAATTTTCCAAATACAAGTTGTGTAAACAAGGAGGAAACTTGTAATTTGTTTGTTTGTTTGTTTGTTTTTTACTTTTAAAGTTTTGTTGTTAGCGATGAGATTTTTTTAGATAAGTTTAAAAAGTGTATAAAACATGGAGGAATCTTTGTAATTTATTTGTTTTTTAATTTAAAATATTTATTATATATATGGTTTTTTTAATGATGTTAATTGAGGTGTATATATTAATATGATTTTTAAATTTTAATTTAATTATCAATAATTATGAGGTGGATGGCTGGAATTTAAGTTCTCTATAGAATAATTTAGAATATTTTTATATGTTCATAAATTAAAGATTGAGATTTATCTCTAAAATAGGAATGTTATTTCTCTTTTAATTAAATTGATTAATTAAAAAAATGTCATATAAACAAGTGTCATATTAAATGAGTTATGGTTTTTTGGGCATGTGGTATTAATAAACCATGGTATTGACTCATGATATTGTAACAAACTCTGTTTACATATTAAGAAACTCTATAGTAAACTAGTGGGTGAATCTCCATGGTTAAGAATTTTGTTATATGTTTTTTTAAAATGTATGTATGTATGTTTAACTTATATATTAATTTTAACATGTATATTTCCACAGTTTATAAGTTGTGGTTGATGAATGTTTCTAGAGAAGTGTGTTGTTATCAAGGATTTGCCCAAACATGTATATTAATTCTTTTTGCAATTAATAACAATAATAATATTTTTTTGATTTTTTAAATTTTAGCAACGTGAAATACATCATGGAGTAAATATTTTGATGTTTATCATGAATTGGTGACAATAATTTTTTACAAGTGATTCAATTTATATAAATGCATTATTTTACATGTGATATTAGAATTGAAAAAGCTTCAAGAAATTCCTAATTTAATTTTCCCTTGATTAAATTAGGAGAAATTCGAATTTTGATTTTAGCAGAATACTTGGAGATAGTTAACTGAGATGACATGGCTTTTGTCACTCACTTAACTTAGTAAATTAGAGTTGGAGACACTCGAGTTGAGTTCTACATGATTGATTCCTAATTTGTGGCAATATATTTAAGTTAATTTGAGTTATTGTCAGTGTACCGTCACTAGAATTAGGGAGGTCCTGTTAAGGGTGTGTAACTTTTTTCACACAGAGTGATCATCTACTTAAGTGATCAATCAACCCAAATAATTGATGCATGGAGACAATTCGAGTTGTCCAGGTGAGATTGGAGTTTAAGGGAAGCGTACTATTAGTTTTAAACTATTCCAAGTTGTACAAGTGATGCATGCAGTTAGAGAAGGACTTAATGGAATTTCACAATCCAAATTGGTGAATTTCTTAGTTAATAGGGGCCTAATTCCCAAGGGAGAACACAATGAAATAGGGGCTTGAAGGCTTGAAAATTTGGCTAAGTATTGGTCAGGTTCAGTCA